>VZQC01013084.1:212841-238109 GCA_009823505.1 Rhizomys pruinosus | reverse complement strand
AAAAAGGAAGTGTGCTTATTATTCACATAAATTGAAAGTTTTAGATAGGAAGGATGTGGGAAATAACATTATCAGAGAAAAGGCAAAGCCAAAGAAAAAGTCAAGCATGTACAAAACCAGCAAGTAGTTAACAGTGAAGGTACTAGACTAGGAAGGAAGGAAAGAAGGAAGATCGAGAGGGAGGGAGGATGGGAAAGAAAAAGACTGGTCACTTTCAAATCCTTAAAAGCTTTGAATCCAAGTCCAAAGTGTATTTTTGACTACAATAAAAATTCAAAGATTTATTGGGCTCGAGAGCTGGCTCAATGGTTAAGAGCATTGGCTCCTCTTGCAAAGGACCCAAGTTTGGTTCCCAGTAATCACATGGTAGCTAACAATGGTCCTTAATTGCAATTCCAGGGGATCTGATGCCCTCTTCTGGCCTCCACAGGTACAACATGCATGGGTGCACTTACATACATGTAGGCAAAACACTCAGACATAAAAATTTAATAAATTGGGGCTGGAGAGATGGCCTAGCGGTTAGGAGCGCCGACGCTCTTGCAGAGGACCCAGGTTCGATCCCCAGCACCCACATGGCGGCCGAGAGCCGTCTGAAACTCCAATTCCAGGAGAACTCCAGTTCCAGGGGAATCCGACACCCTCTTCTGACCTCCGCGGCATTGCACGACACGGGTGCACAAACTTGCATGCAGACAGTACATTCATACACATACAGAAATAAATAAAATTAATAAAAAAAAAAAGAATAGTTTAAAAAAAATTTTAATAAATTAAAAAATCTATTAATAGTACAATTTTTAGTTCATAATTGTTTAGGCAAAGATGAATGTGATGTAACATTTTAAAGTAAAGGGACCAGAGGGAAAAAATCTCTTGTGCCAGTGTTAGAAACAGATAGTGGGGCGTGGTGGCACACGCCTTTAAGACCAACACTCAGGAGGCAGAAGCAGGGTGATCACTGTCAGATGAAGGGCCAGCTTGAGATGAGGCAGATGAGGTGGAGGAGGTGGCGGCAGAGGCAGGCAGATCTCTGTAAATTCAAGGCCAGCCTGTTCTACAGAGTGAGCTCCAGGCTAGCTGGGACTAAAGGGAGACCCTGTCTCAAAAAGACATACATACATACATACATACATACATACATACATACACACATAAATAAGAAACCTATAAGTCAATTAGTAACAGAGAAAAGTCTGAGGGAAAAATACCAACACAACTCAATCAGTAACTAAATGGCCTGGCCTAGTGTCCCACACCTTTAATCCCAACGCTCAGGAGACAGAAGCAGGGTGATCACTGTCAGATGAAAGGCCAGCTTGAGATGATCTACATAGTGAGTTTCAGGCTAGTTAAAGTTATATAAAAACTGTCTCAAAACAAAATGAAACAAAACAAAACCCAAAAATATTTAGATTCTGCAAAGAAACTAAGGCCAGAAGATCATGAGTTGAAGGCCTGGGATGCATAGTAACACAGGAAGAAAAGAAGGGATGGAGAAGGGAAGGAAAGAGGGAGGGAGGGAGTCAGGGAAGGAGGTATAAAATTTGTTATAAGAAATTTGAGGGCTGGAGATGGCCTAGCGGTTAAGAGCACAACTGCTCTTGCAGAGGACCCGGGTTCGATTCCCAGCACCCACATGGCAGCTAAGAACCATCTTTAACTCCAGTTCCAGGGGAATTCAATGCCCTCTTCTGACCTCCACAACATTGCATGACACGGGTGCACCTACCTACATGCAGAGAGTACACTCATACACATAAAAAAAATTTTTTAATTAAAAAAAAAAAAGAAATTTGAAAATGTTGCTGGGCATGTTGGCACACACCTTTAATCCCTGCACTTGGCAGGCAAAGGCAGGCGGTTCTCTGGGAGTTCAAGGCCAGCCTGGTCTACAGAGCCAGTTCCAGGCCAGCTGTGGCTACAGGGAGACCCTGTCTCAAAAACACACACAGAAGAAAAGAAGAAAAGGAGGAAAAGAGGAAAGGAGGGGAGGGGAGGGGAAGGGAGGGGAGGGGAGGAGAGCCCAAACCTGAATCCAAATGGAAAAGCTGTCCTGGGTCACGTGTTCTTCTTTGGTGTGGAAGAGACAAGGGTTAAAGAGCAAATGTACCATCATATGGACATGTGAAATGGACCTAAGTAATGGAAAGACTCCCTCCCTCACACGAATCTCCAGCCAGATCTCCACATATGCGGGATGGCATATGTGGTCTGAAGACGTGGCCCCCTGCTCAGGAAAGCTTCCTGTCAAGTTGAGACAGGTTTGACTTGGATGCTGATATCTGTTGGAGTGTGGGAGCTGCCTTCTGTACAGGCTGATGTTCCTTTCAGAAAGCCAGGACAGTACCCAGGCAGCAGATTCCCCTGTGCTCCACTGAGACCACACTGGTCCCATTGGCTCCAACACTGATGGAGCCCGGGTCTCTTGGGGTTGCTGTCTTTCCAGTTCAAGAATGGAGGGAACGTGGGCATGCCTCAAAGTCAGGTGTCTAGCTTTAGGTGGACAGAGATGCAGAGGAAGCATGCACCTATTTTAGCAAGAGAATGGGTGTTACTGGGTGGCAATCAAGAATGTCCCTTACAGCCTGTGTCTGTGCCTGCCCTTGGCTGCCTGTCCCTGCAGCAGCTTCCTGACAGCCCATCTTTCCCCATCATTTCTCCTACTCATTCTTCTCTTAAACTGGAAAACTGTTCAGTTGCAGCATGGCTCCTCCAAGTTTCTTTGTGTCAGTCACAGCCATTTTTGCTCTGTAAATATATATGTTGTGTGTAGTTATAAGACATTATTCATGTATCTACATATATTGCCTATGTCAGTACTACAAATCCAATAGGAAAGTTAGCAAGATAAACTTCTAATGACGCATTCTAAATCAACTGAGAAGTACAGCTCCATGGTATCTAACTAGGAAATTGTCTAAGCTTAAACTATCATGCTTTGAAATTAATTAATGATGTAGCTGCTGCCTTGATCTGTGAAGAAGAAAAAGTAGGTGTGGCATTTTTATAGTCCAGGCAGCCATCTGAATATGCACTTTAAATGACCTAGACACAAGATGTTGATCCTCTGTCCCCTAGTCTTCTTCAAGAGGACATGTAAAACTATTCTTAACAGTGTCTTTTTTTGCTACCAAGGAGGCATGAATGCACTACACACGTGTCCATCACCACCTTTTCTGTCCTTATCCCACTTGAGAAACACTTACAGGGCCAGGGCTAAGTCTTCCCAGACTCCAGTATGCGGGTCACCTGCCCACCAACCTTCATTTTCTGCTCCCTTGGCAGGTACCTAAGGGGCTGGTTTAAACAAGTGGATCTTAGATAACAAGTGTTTTACTTGCATATCTAACCACCAGGGGGAGCTCTGGTTATCCTGTTGATGGACTGCTTCACAGAGACGGGNTTGTCTTTTCGAGACAGGGTCTCCCTGTAGCCCCAGCTGTCCTGGAACTCACTCTGTAGACCAGGCTGGCCTTGAACTCACAAAGATCCGCCTGCCTCTGCCTCCCAAGTGCTAGGATTAAAGGCGTGCGCCACCACGCCTGGCTAAATTTTGCATTTTTAATAGGAAAGACTTTACTATATTTCAATACACCCCAAACTATTATTAAACACATTTTCAGATGCTTCCAAGTTTAAGACCTCTTACTGAAGTTGCTACTCTAACATTAAAATATTAAAACTTGAAAAAAATATTTGGGAGTTGGCAACTTCCAAATTTTAATGTAAATAGGACCGCATAGTTAATTTTAGAAAATTATACAGTATCGGGCTGGAGAGATGCTTCAGTGATTAAGAGCACTAGCTCTTCTTGCAGAAGACCCAGGTTCTGTTCCCAGCACCCACATGGCAGCTCAAAACCATCAGTAACTTCAGTTCCAGGAGATCCGTTAACCTCTTCTGGCCTCTGCAGGCATTGCACACACATAGTACACTTATATACATGCATGTACAACACTTGTGTAAAATAAAAATAAAATTATACAGTTATTTTACTACATTTTAACTCTACAGTTAAATAGTAATATTAATAGTTATATAGTAAGTACATAATTATATAGTATTTACTTAATAACTTAAATATTCATGATTGGTGACTAATAATTAAAAATACATTTAAAAAAATACATGTAAATACATATTCTTCATCTAAAATAATTCAATATCATACCTATAATTTCGAGATATAATAAAAACTTTATTGAAAGGGTCACATATGAACATAAAAATTTCATAAGCTAGTATAACATTAACAAAAAAATTTACCTGGCCAATTTGCACATGAATTTCCTTTATAGCATTTGACAAGGATTCTATAATTTCCTTTATATGAATAAGATGAGTTTCTTCAATATCTTGAAATTTCTGGGTATCAAACATGAAAAGTTACAAGTATAAAATATATAGATACATATAAATACATACTCTGGAATCAAAAGAGATTTTAGAAATTATCTCAATACAGACAATCGAAGAAGTTAACAAATAATGTTTAAAAATTACTCTACAGGGCTGGAGAGATAGCCTAACGGTTAAGAGCACCGACTGCGCTTGCAGAGGACCCGGGTTCAATCCCCAGCACCCACATGGCGGCTAAGAACCATCTGTAACTCCAATTCCAGAACTCCAGTTCCAGGGGAATCCGAGACCCTCTTCTGACCTCTGCAGCATTGCACAACACAGGTGCACAAACCTACATACAGACAGTACATTCATACACATATAAAAATAAATAAAATTTAAAAAAAAACATATTAAAAAAATAGTTAAAAAAATGGCTCTACATACATAAATGGATCTAACAGAGACACTGAAAAATATACAGCACAGGGGGCTGGAGAGATGGCTCAGCGGTTAAGAGCGCCAAATGCTTTTGCAGAGGACCCGGGTTCAATTCCCAGCACCCAAATGGCGGCTGAGAACCATCTTTAACTCCAGTTCCAGGGGAATCCTACACCCTCTTCTGACCTCTGCAGCATTGCATGACACGGGTGCACAAACCTACATGCAGACAGTACATGTGTACACATAATTAATAAATTAATTAATAATTTTTTAAAAATAATAAAGAAAAAAAGAAAAATATACAGCACAGAAGAAAGTCAAGTTTGTTATGGCATTTGTTAGGTGAATTAAGCATTTTTAGCATTTGAAAATACTACTACAAGTTGCTGGGCGTGGTGCCTCCCAAGTGCTGGGCCTTTAATCCCAGCACTTGGGAGGTAGAGGCAGGCAGATCTCTGTGAGCTCCAGGCCAGCTGGGACTAAAAGGGAGACCCTGTCTCAAAAATACTAAAAAAAGAAAAAAGAAAATACTACAAGTTACACTCTACAAGCATAATTTTAAAAAGTTAGGAGATCCCAAAGATAAAACTACTATAAAATCAAGATCAAGAGAGAAGAGTTTCCAAAACTGAAAAAAAATTATGCTTGCAGAGGAAAACTTTACAATTTTAACTCTAAACTTTATAATCTTGTGAGAGCTTCTCAACATATCTTCCTAACTTTTGAAAAGTTAATACAGTCTGTAATCAAAGAAATTTAGGAAACCCTGAATAATCTATCCTAGCAGTTCTCAACTGAAGATGGGATTGTATCAGATTACTTGGGCACTGTTTTCAAACTACAAAGCACACAGATTCCCCAGAATGCCTGAGGAATTGTGTAGAATTAAGTAGGAATGCTGACTGGTTTAAAAAAAAAAAAAAGTTACATTAATATTTATTCCTCCAGAGAAAACCACTGCTAGCTTATCAAAAGCCCTGAGAAATACTGAAATAATGGAACTTGCTTCACTTTGCTTTGCTTTGCTTACCACAGCATTTTCTAAACATCATATCTCACAGAACAATAGTGTTTCTTAAAACATGGTTTGGCCAGGCATAGTGGTGCACACCTTTAATCCCAGCACTCAGGAGGCAGAGGCAGGCGGATCTCTGTGAGTTCAAGGGCAGCTTGGTCTGTCTACATAGAGTTCCAGGACAGCTGGGGCTAGAGAGGTACCTTGTCTTGAAAAGATCAAAGGAAAAAAAAAATGGTGTGTGAAATGTTGAAATACTCATTTTCAAGCAAAATACATTCACATTTCTACTGCATAAATCTGATTACCTTTTTTTGTTGTTTCTTGCTAAATTAACTCAGTTCTAAGGAATGGGCCTAAATGTCCTCTACTATTTTTCTCTGGTTCATTTATCAAATTCCCTCTCCTTACATTTACTCTCCAAATTTCTTCCAACACTGACTTACATTATCAGAAAGCACTAAGCAAAATGACATCTATATTTGTGTAAATAAGTTATAAAAATATCAATAAGGGGCTGGAGAGATGGCCTAGCGGTTAAGAGCGCTGACTGCTCTTGCAGAGGACCAGGGTTCAATCCCCAGCACCCACACAGTGGCTGAGAACCGCTTTTTTTTTGTTTTGTTTTGGTGTTTTCGAGACAGGGTCTCCCTGTAGCTCCAGCTGTCCTGGAACTCACTATGTAGACCAGGCTGGCCTTGAACTCACAAAGATCCGCCTGCCTCTGCCTCCCAAGTGCTAGGATTAAAGGTGTACACCACCACGCCCGGCCAAGAACCGTCTTTAACTCTAGTTCCAGGGGAATCCGACGCCCTCTTCTGACCTCCTCGGCACTGCATGACACGGGTGCACGAACCTACATGCAGACAGTACATTCATACACATATAAAAATAAATTAATAAAAAAATTTTTTTTACTATCAATAAAGGCACAATTATGCTTTTAGAAGAACTGTAGTAATAGTCAAAAAAATAAATCAATAAATCAAACAATCTTATTCATGAGGATGACAGACTCTACTAGCATGAGTGTCAAAAAAAAAAGAATGTGTCACTGACTAATCTTAATCAATCCAATAAAATATCAATCTTGGGGCTAGAGAGATGGCCTAGCAGTTAAGAGCGACGACTGCTCTTACAGAGAACCCGGGTTCGATCCCCAGCACCCACATGGAGGCTGAAAACCGTCTGAAACTCCAATTCCAGGAGAACTCCAGTTCCAGGGGAATCCGAGACCCTCTTCTGACCTCCGCAGCATTGTACAACACGGGTGCGAAGACCTGCATGCAGACAGTACATTCATATACATAGAGAAAAACAAAATTAAAAAAAATTTTTTTTAATGTTTAAAAAAAATATATCAATCTCAAGATCCTGGACTGTCCAATAGGAGGATGATTGTTCTAAGTTCATGATAAAAGAATTGGTGCTCAGCTTAAATTTCACAAACTTAATGAACAAAGTATTTTCTCATAAACAGGCAGAATCAAGAAAGCTGACTCAGCCATTAATTTTAGCCATTAATTTATGACTCTCTACCTCCAGGGAAAGTATGTCTTTATTCCATTTTAATATAGCTCTACAAATAAACCATATACTGAATTACTCAAAAGTATCTTTTCTTTTTTTTGTTGGGGGGGGTCTTTTTGAGACAGGGTCTTCCTGCAGCCCCCAGGCTGGCCTGAATTCACAGAGATCTGTCTGCCTCTATCTCCCAAGTGTTGGAATTAAAGGTGTGTGCCACCACGTAGGGCTCAAAAGTATCTTTTTTGTTTTATTTTATGTGTATGAGTGTTTTGCCTGCATGCCAAGTGTACTACGTACATGCAATGCCCACAGAGCCCAGAAGAGGGCAGCATATCCCCAATGGAGTTATGGTTGGTTGATTGGTAGGTACAGTGTGTGTGCTAGGAACAAATCTGGGTCCTCTGTAAGAGCGGCCAGTGCTCTTAACCACTAAGCCATGTCTCCAGCCTCTACTCAGAAATACCTTGAAGTGCCGGGCCTGGTGGTGCATGCCTTTAATCCTAGCACTTGAGAGGCAGAGGCAGTCGGATCTTTGTGAGTTCAAGGCCAGCCTGGTCTACAGAGTGAGTTCCAGGACAGCTGGGACTACAGGGAGACCCTGTCTCAAAAAGACCAAAAAAAAAAAAAAAAAAAAAAAAAAAAAAAAAAAAATACCTTGAAGCATGAATCCATAGAGAATTCAAAGCATAATTCAGACACAATTTTGGAATTGTGGCATTTTTCTTTTATAATAGGAAAGGGATACTGCTATCATGGTTCCTCAAAATTAGTACTACTTAACTCAGAGGAATTCAACAATAGGATGTGAATACAGTCTCAAGTATTTAAGGATAAATGAATATACTTTCTTTTAATCTTTAAAATATTTTTGTGTGATATGTATGTGTTCATGTTCTTATGTGTGAGGGTAGGTATAAGCATGCCACAGTATGTGTGTGGCCAAAGGACAAGCTTGGGTGTTGGTCCTTGCTTCCCACCTTGAGTCAGGGTCTCTTACTGTTCACCTCTACATAAATAGGTAAGCAGGCCTGTGACCTTCCATGGATTCTCTTCTTACTACCTCCCATCTCACCATATGAGCCCTGGGATTACAGACATACACTACCATATCTAGCTTTCTATAGAGATCAGAACTCAAGTCCTCACTCCTAGGTGGCAAGCAGTTTATCTACTGAGCCATCTCCAAAGGCCAATGAATACCTTCTTGAACTAATTAGATGAATGCTTTCCCCCATGCAATGCTCACATATTATATTCATTTAAAAAGTGTATCTTATTTTTAATTTTTTTATTCATTATTTCGTATGTGTATGAGTGCACTGTCTGCATGTAGGTTGGTGCACCCATATCGTGCAATGCTGCGGAGGTCAGAAGAGGGCATTGGAGTCCCCTGGAACTGGAGTTAAAGAATGTTCTTAGCCGCCATGTGGGTGCTGGGAATCGAACCTGGGTCCTCTGCAAGACCAGTCGGTGCTCTTAACTGATGAGCCATCTCTCCAGCCCCTAAAAAGTGTATCTTATCAGCCACTAAAGATACCCAAAGAACTCTAAGAGTAAAACAGACATAGCACTTATCAGTTTTCTTCCTTCTTCTCTGGCTTTCACTTCGATTTGATGACTCTCTCACAGGCTGGTTAAGGCACTTTCTCTCCAACCTACTATAAGCCAAATGTGAGCTCATCATGGCTTTATGTACTGATATTATTTTATAAAGGTTCATAATTCGGGTATTGGAGAGATGGCTCAGTGGTTAAAAGCACTGACCGCTCTTGCAGAGGACCTGGGCTAGATTTCCAGCACCTACATGGTGCCTAACAACCAACCAGCTATAATTTCAGTTTCAGGAGATCTGACGCTTTCTTCTGACCTCTGTGGGCATTGCACAACACGGGTGTACTTACACCTATACCCATGCAGACAATACAACCACACATAAAGTAAATATTTTTTAAAAGGCTCATAATTCTTTATTAATCTTTGGGGCCAGACATATTTTGAAATTCAAATTTAGGAGATTTAAAAAATAAAGATGCAGCTGGGTGTGATGGTACATGCCTTTATTCCCCAAAAGATATATGGTACTATGAAAATATAACATATTTTCTACTACTGCTAGTAGGATCTCCAGTAACATATTTACTAAGCACATTAGTATTTCTTTTCTTTTCTTTTTTTGGTCTTTTTGACAGGGTCTCCCTGTAGCTCCAACTGTCCTGGAACTCACTACGTAGACCAGGAGGGCCTTGAACTCACAGAGATTCACCTCGCCTCTGCCTCCCAGTGCTAGGATTAAAGGCGTATGCCACCACACCCAGCTGCACATTAGTATTTCTTTTTTTTTTTTTTTTAGTATGGACCGCTTCATGAATTTGCATGTCATCCTTGCGCAGGGGCCATGCTAATCTTCTCTGTATGGTTCCAATTTTAGTATATGTGCTGCCGAAGCTAGCACTACACATTAGTATTTTTAAAGAAAACAAGTACTGGGATACTGGGAGAGAGAGAGTAGGTCTTTTTTTTTTAATGAACTGAAATGCATTCTTGGTCCCTGTTAGCTTATTATTATTATTATTTTTTTTTTTTTTTTTGGTCTTTTGGAGACAGGGTCTCCCTGTAGCCCCAGCTGTCCTGGAACTCACTCTGTAGACCAGGCTGGCCTTGAACTCACAAAGATCCGCCTGTCTCTGCCTCCCAAGTGCTAGGATTAAAGGCATGTGCCACCACACCCGGCTCATTTTTTTTAATTTTTATTTATTTTTTATGTGTATAAATGTACTGTCTGCATGTAGGTCTGTGCACCCATGTCGTGCAATGCTGCAGAGGTCAGAAGAAGGCGTCAGATTCCCCCTGGGACTGGAGTCAAGGACAGTTCTCAGCAGCCATGTGGGTGTGTGCAAAGGCAGTTGGCGCTCTTAACTGCTAGGCCACCTCTCCAGCCCGAGGAGGTCATCTTTAAGGGATTGACACTAGATAGGCTGAGCAGGCTGCAGTGGATGAATTTACACAAGGGATTCTGAAGACACAAACTTGACCCAGCAGGCCTTAACATATATGACAGAATGCAGAAAATCAAGTGGAGAGGGCTCTAAAGGGGATGTAAATAGGGGAGGGGGTTCCAAATATGACTAAGATTGTATGAAATGCACAAAAATTCAATAAAAATACTTACTAAAAAAGAACACGTAAATATTCAATCTAAGGTAAATAGATTATAAAACAGCTTCCCATAGACTCATATCAAGTTTGGCTGCCAAATGAGTTACAAAAACAAAAATACTTTTGGTTTTTAAAACTCTGGGAATGAAATTGTGGGTAAGACAACACACATTACATCCACACTCCACTGCCTCCTACTGCTATCTCCTTGAAGGTATCCCAAACCAACATATTCAAACTGAACATCTGATCATGTGATCTCTTAATAGGTCAAACTAACAATTCTTTATTAGTCTTCCCCATTCCTCTCTAGTTACACAATCCTACACATGAAAATTTCAACATACTTTTACAGGTCTTTACCTGCCTAATCTCTGCCACTCACACAGCATGTGCAGTTCTCCAAAACCACCACAATGCTAACCTATTATACTTCCAAACTGTACTACTGCTCTCCTCCGGCCTAGAATAATCCATTCTTCACAAAGCTATCTTTTACTTTATTTTATTTTATTTATTTATTTAGATCTTTTTGAGACAGGGTCTCCCTGTAGCCACTGCTGTCCTGGAACTCCCCATGTAGATTTATTTATTTATTTATTTATTTATTTATTTATTTATTTATTTATGTCTTTTCCAGACAGGGTCTCCCTGTAGCCACAGCTGTCCTAGAATTCCCCATGTAGACCAGGCTGGCCTCTGCCTCCTGAGTGCTGGAGTGTGCCACCAGCCAGCACAAAGCTATCTTACCAGGCTGGCCTCTGCCTCCTGAGTGCTGGAGTGTGCCACCAGCCAGCACAAAGCTATCTTTTAAAATGCACATCCGAACTGGGCGTGGTGGCGCACGCCTTTAATCCTAGCACTTGGGAAGCAGAGGCAGGAGGATCTTTGTGAGTTCAAGGCCAGTCTGGTCTACAGAGTGAGTACCAGGACAGCTGGGGCTACAGGGAGACCCTGTCTCAAAAAGACAAAAATAAATAAATAAATAAATAAATAAATAAATAAAAAATATAAAATGCACATCAGAGCCGAGCATGGTGGCACATGCCTTTAATCCTAGCATTTCAGGAGGCAGAGGCAGGTGGATCTTTGTGGTTCAAGGCCAGCCTGGTCTACAGACTGAGCGGGATGGCTGGAGCTACAGGGAGACCCTGTTTGGAAAAGACCAAAAATAAAAATAAAAATAGAATGCACATCAGATCATGTCACAACCTAATGTTCTTGCTCTACTATTCTACTCATTTTCCAAGTCTTAGTTGATTATTAATTGATTTTTTTTAATTTTCATTTTATTGAGGAGGCAGGTGCCATGGCTCCTGTGGAGGTCAAAAGACAACTTAAGTTTTCTCCTTTCACCAAATGGACTCTGGGAATCAAACTTGGGATGTCAGGCTTGGCAGCAACTGCATTTACCTGCTCAGCCATCTCACTCACCCCAAGTCTCAGTTTTAAATGTCACTTCTCCAAAAGGACTTTGCTGATCTCCTGTTTTAAATTAGGTCAGTCTCATTATTCTGTCATCTAGAAGCCTAGTCTTTCCCTTTGTAACATTTGTAATAATGTGTTACTTAGGCCGGGCATGGTGGCGCACACCTTTAATCCTAGCACTTGGGAGGCAGAGGCAGGCGGATCTTTGTGAGTTCAAGACCAGCCTGGTCTACAGAGTGAGTTCCAGGACAGTTGGGGCTACAGGGAGACCCTGTCTGGAAAAGACAAAAAAATAATAATAATAATAATGTGTTACTTAATAAGCATATATTTCATGTCTGTCTCCATACTCTGTACTGTAAACTGAATATACCCAGCACCTAACACAGTACCTATAGCATAGTAAATAGATGTCTGCAGGCACACATACGAGCACCTTTTGGCTTCTGGGATGAGTCATTCATTTCAAGTGAGAAGACAGAAAAAAGAACTAGTAACCAAACTTTCCAATTTATAAATTCCTTCTTTAATACTTACTATATGCCTACCAAGAGTCAGAAAATATTTTAAATGCTAAGGATGTAAGAATAAACAAAATAGAGCCGGGCGTGGTGGCGCACGCCTTTAATCCTAGCACTTGGGAGGCAGACGCAGGTGGATCTTTGTGAGTTCAAGGCCATCCTGGTCTCCAGAGTGAGTTCCAGGACAGCTGGGGCTATAGGGAGACCCTGTCTCGAAAAGACCAAAAAAAAAGAACAAACAAAATAATTTCATTCTTGTTCTCTCATAAAATTTATATCTTAGTGGAAAACAGTCAACAGAAAATAAGAGTGAAGGAGCCAGAATGCTTTACTATGTTCTAGCCCCTCAGGCCTGATGACTAAACTATTCCAGAAAGTCCTAACTACTAGCCTCAGTATCAGAGCTGCAGCCCACCAGGAAGAACATACAGTGTGATAAAGAAAGAACCCTTGATATTTTTTCCCCCTTTTCTTTTCTTTAGACAGGGTCTCCCTTTAGTCCCAGCTGGCCCAGAGCTCACTATGTAGACCAGGATGGCTTTGAACTCACAGTGATCCACCTGCCTCTGCCTCCTAAATGCTGGGATTAAAGGCGTGTGCCACCACGCCCAGCCTAAGATGGTTCTAGCCGCCATGTGGGTGCTGGGAATCGGACCCAGGTCCTCTGCAGGACCAGTCAGTGCTCTTAACCACTGAGCCATCTCTCCAGCCCCCGAACCTTTGATATGGTAAGCAACTGAGATATGTGGTTCCTCTGCCATTTAACAGATGAAATGAAATTCCTGGTATCTCAAATGGTGATAGGTGCTAAAGACAAAAACAAGAGGACAAAGGGGGAGAAGTAGAAATGTTATTAGGGAGAATTCATAAAATACACAGGATCTCTGTGAGTTCAAGGCCGGCCTGATCTACATAGTGAGTTCCAGGAGAGCTGGAGCTACAGGGAGACCCTGTCTCAAAAAGACCAAAAAAATTAAAATTAAAATTAAATAAATACTTAAATAAATAAATCCAGACTCACTGGTTGCTCTTCTACAAGAGTGGTTCCTCGCACTCACAAGGCAGCTAACACAACCAAAGTTCCAGGGGATACAAAACCCTATTCTGACTTCTGTGGGCACCAGGAATACACATGGTACACTTATATAGATGTGGGCAAAATACTCAGAAACATAAAATAAGAATAAAAAGCCAGACTTGCTGGATATGGTGGCATATACCTTTAATCACAGCACTCAGGAGGCAGGGACAAAGGCAGGTGGATCTCTGTTAAGTTCAAGGCCAGCCTGGTCTACATTTCGAGTTCCAGGCTAGCTGGGCCTACCGGGAAACCCTGTCTCAAAAAGACCAAAGGGGAAAAAAAGCCAGACTCAAGCCTAACAATATTATCTTCATTATCTACCAATGCCCTAATTTTTCCTAGGTGTCTTTAAATAGACTATTCATATTTGAATAAATACTTATGACACAGTTATTTATAGTCTGTATGTGAAATGTCCCTCAGAGGCTCATGTGTTTGAACACTTGGTCTCCAGCTGGTGGAACTGTTCTGGGAGACAGTGAAATCATCCGCACATAGGGCACAGCTGGCAGATATAACAGGACTGGGCTTGAGGAGTCTAGGCTGGCTCCATTTCAAGCCCAAGTTCTCTGTATACTACCATCATATAGACAGGAGCTCATCTCACTGCCATCATTCCCATCATGATGGATTATATTCCCTGAATAATGAGCTAGAGTAAATCTATCCTTTTCTCCTTAAGTTGTTTCTGTGAAGTATTTGGTCATAGTAATAAGAAAAGTACCTAGTACAGACATTAGCTTATTACAGGCTGGTCCTCAGTCTCTGAAACAAAAATGCCAATTTGAATTATTAGAACACTGAAATGGCCATTTAAAAATTTCTAACATTAAAAATTAAACAAAAACATTCTATTATTTAATCGATATACACAAATATATAAGTATCCTATTTCCAAAGCCTTAAAAATACCAACCTGAGCTGTTTCTGTCATTTTCTGTTCAAAATCAGCTTTTGCTAATGCATATTTTTCCACATAGAGTTTGTAAGTATCTGTGGCTTTCTTAGATTTAACAGCTGCCTGTAACAAAACAAAAGGATTTTAAACTGCATATTAGCCTTTATTTCTTCCCTAATTTAACATAAAAGAACAAATCAAAACATTTTAAGAGTTCAATCTGATATATAACAATCTTTAATACTTCAGTACCTGCCTTAGTCACTTTTTGAGATGGGTAGGCAATAACTCAGTAATTAAACATGAACTCTTCTTTCTAATGAAATGTAGTTTGAAAAAACATGCTTACATTATAACCCATAACCATGAGTAACAGTTGTGAGAAATTTCTTAACAATGTACAAAACTGCACCAATACCAGCAGAAGGTGTGTGGTACTATTTTCAACAATGCTGAGTGCTCCTCTCTCAACAGCATATTCATAGTCCACTTAGTTTCTGATTAAAGTACATAAACCGGGGCTGGAGAGATAGCCTAGCGGTTAAGAGCACCGACGCTCTTGCAGAGGACCCGGGTTCGATCCCCAGCACCCACATGGCGGCTAAGAACCGTCTGTAACTCCAATTCCAGGAGAACTCCAGTTCCAGGGGAATCCGAGACCCTCTTCTGACCTCCGCGGCATTGCACGACACGGGTGCACAGACCTGCATGCAGACANGGGAGGTGGGGGGGGGTGAAGGTCATCTTCTGCTGCATAGAGTTTATGGCCAGCCTGGGATACATGAGACCCTGTCTCAAAAAGAAAAAGAAAAAAAAAGGCAGACAAAAGATCCCTTCTTCAAAGACTGTGTACCAAGAGGCAGTAGTCATCATCCCACTTATCACCTGTTCTGGGAATCCATTTTCCTTTCCAAAATGGCAACACATTCTGTCATCTGCATAACCAAGTAATGGCTGATAACAAAGTATCACAAACTGGGTAGCTTAAACATCAGACCAATATTTTTCTAAAGATTTGGAGCTTGGAAGCTTAGTCGGGCTTGGTTCCCCTGAGTCTTTTTCCTTGGCTTATAGGCAGTGTCCTCTTATGTCCTAACAAGGTCTATCTCTATGTCTGAATTTTTTTTTTTGGTCTTTTTGAGACAGGGTCTCCCTATAGTTCCGGCTGTTCTAGAACTCCCTATGTAGACCAGGCTGGCCTTGAACTTACAGATCTACCTGCCTCTGCCTCCCAAGTGC
Source organism: Rhizomys pruinosus (assembly GCA_009823505.1). NCBI lineage: Eukaryota > Metazoa > Chordata > Mammalia > Rodentia > Spalacidae > Rhizomys > Rhizomys pruinosus. The sequence goes on along the minus strand of VZQC01013084.1, from coordinate 222,456 downwards.
TAGGATTAAAGGCCTGTGCCACCATGCCTAGCTAGATTTCTCTTTTTAAAAACTCTATTAGTGGGGCTGGAGAGATGGTCTAGCGGTTAAGAGCGCCGACCGCTCTTACAGAGGACCTTCAATCCCCAGCACCCATATGGCAGCCGAGAACCGTCTGAAACTCCAATTCCAGGAGAACTCCAGTTCCAGGGGAATCCGAGACCTTCTTCTGACCTCCGCGGCATTGCACGACACAAGTGCACAGACTTGCATGCAGACAGTACATTCATACACATATAGAAATAAAATTTAAAAAATAAATAAATAAAAATAAAAAATAAAAACTCTATTAGTGTTGGGGCTGGAGAGATGGCTCAGAGGTTAAGAGGGCCGACTGCTCTTGCAGAGGACCCAGGTTCAATTCCCAGCACCCACATGGTGGCTAAGAACCATCTTTAACTCCAGTTCCAGGGGAATCCAACACCCCCTTCTGACCTCTGGGGCACTGCACGACACTGGTGTACCAACCTACATGCAGACAGTACACTTATACACATAAAAATAAATAAATAAATAAATAAATAAATAAATAAATAAATAAATAAATAAAATAAACTACTGGTGTAATAGTGTGGTTTTAATTTTATCAATTGTTTAAAATTTTTGTTTTTATTTTGTTTTCTGGTCGATGTGCAGAGAATAAGAGACTACTGAGTACTCAGCCCCAAATGGAATAGCAATATCACGCTGCTATCCCAAAGGCTCAGGGAACATTGCAAAAGAAGGGGCAGAAAGATTGTAAGAGCAGGAGGTAGTGAATGACTACAATGCATCATTATTTTGCAGACAAAACAGGGCAGTTATACAGAACCATATCAGTTGTAAAAGCATGAAGAACAAGACCTGCACAAGACCAAATTTCAGCACGGAGTAGAAAGGTGGGCATAAAACCCATCACTAGCTGAGGAACCATTGGCAATTGATAACTGCCAAGAGACGGAAAGTCAGTTTTCTTTAAAAGCATGACGCGCCCCGCCCCCAAAAAAGCATGACCCCAGCCGGGCGTGGTGGCGCACGTCTTTAATCCTAGCACTTGGGAGGCAGAGGCAGGTGGATCTTTGTGAGTTCAAGGCCAGCCTGGTCTACAGAGTGAGTTCCAGGACAGCTGGGACTACAGGGAGACCCTGTCTCAAAAAGACCAAAAAAAAAGAAAAAGAAAAAGAAAATATCTATCTCCCTGCTATACTTCACCTCTTTCTTTACTGTATCTTTTTTAAGATGGGGGAGGGTGTCTCTCTAAATTTCCTAGTGTAGTCATAAACTCACTCTATAGTCCAGGCAGGCTTTGAACTTATGATCCTCCTGAGTCTGCCTCCTAAGCAGCTGAGATTACAGCTCTGTCCCACCAGGCGTGGTTTTGTCATTAGACATCTTAAATGATCATGAAAGTGGGGGGCTCTAACTCGTGTTTCTTCAGAGAAGAACCAACCACATTTAGTTGACTCTTGTTTCAAAATGACTCTCGAGAGTGTCAAAGCTTCCCCAAACACTGAGATGTTACAAGTGCTTTCCTCCAGTCTATATCTGTCATCTAATTTTGTTTAATGTGGCTTTTGTCATCCAAGCAGTTTAAATCCTACAAGATTACTNAAAAAAAAAAAAAAAAAAAAAAGTGCTGTAGACCTATCACTGAGATCTTTAAGTGTGTCACTGAAATTTTTAAAAATTCATGTTTCCCCGATTGGTGTAACAGCATGCAGAACCCAGCAGATCTCTGTAACTTCAAAGCCTGCCTGCTGGACTTATCCAGTTCCAGGCCAGCTGGGGCTATAGGGACATCCTGTCTCAAAAAAGACCAAATAAATAATTCATGTTTCCTAGTCTATTTACCACAGATACCATATTCTACAAATTTACTTCTATAATCTACAAACTGTTAAGATCCAGTCTTTTTATATTTAGAATGAAACCAAATCATTCATTACTGCCTAAAGAGTCCTGGAAGTCAAGGTACTTTGAAACTGGGGGTATAAAGATGGCTCAATAGGTGTTTGCTGCACAAGCATAAGGACCTGAGTTCAGATCCCCAGCATGCACACAAAAGCCAGGCATGACACTGCCTGCCCCTCTGAAACCCTAACACTAGAAGAAGAGGAGGCAGATCACAGGAATGCAATGGCCACTTTGTCTAGCTGAAACAGTAAGCTCCAGGTTCAGATCCTAATTCAAAAGTTAAGGTGGGGGGCTGAGGAGATGGCCTAGCAGTAAAGAGCGCCGACTGCTCTTGCAGAGGACCCGGGTTCGATCCCCAGCACCCACATGGCGGCTAAGAACCGTCCGTAACTCCAATTCCAGGAGAACTCCAGTTCCAGGGGAATCCAACACCCTTTTCTGATCTCCTCGGCATTGCACCACACAGATGCACAAACCTACATGCAGACAATACATTCATACACATACAAAAATAAATAGATAAAATTAAAAAAAAAAAACAACCAAACAAACAAAAAAGTTAAGGTGGAGAGTGATAGATAAAAATACCTGATAGTGACCTCTGAACTCAACATGTGCATAGGCAACACACACACACACACACATGCATGCATGAACGCACGCACGCACATTTACAAAGTACTTTGGAAATACAGATATATTTTTATTACCTTACCTTTTCTATTTCTCTTTGTGTAGCTCCCTCCTTTTTCAGACGTTCCTGTTCTACACACTTGGCATTGTAATTTTCCTTGGATTTCTGAAGAGCCTGAGTTATGTTCTGAATGGTTTGAACAGCTTCCAGAGTCCCTGCAACTTCTTCTTTTGTCTGTTTGATATGAAATGGTTCAATAAAATAAGCATTGAATATCTAACTACTCAATTCTTTTAACAAGAAAATTTACCTTTTTATGAGATTTTACTTGTTCCTCTCCGTACTTCTGAACTTCCTTTATTAATTCCTGTAATTTTCTAACAAGATCCAAGTGACAATTTGCTAATTTCTCTGTAGATGTTTTGAATACATCCCACACTGGTGCAAATGTTCTAAGGGGAAAAGCACAATATTGGGATGATTAATTAAGAGAAAACTGACCCAGCAAACAGCTTAGAAAGTAAAAATACATTTGTCACATATGCCTGATGACCGGAGTTCAATTCCCAGAACACACAGTGGTAGCAGAGAACTGAACCCAAAAAATTGTCCTCTGATTGCCACACACACACCATGACACCCACACACCCCAAATCACACATACACACACACACACACACACACACAAGGAAAGAAAAAAATAAAGATTTACATTCTAAGTTGAACTTAAATATAATCAATAATACTATATTCAACAATTTTATTTGGGCAAAATTTATAAATAATAAAAGGACTCATAAATGAGCTTGATTTTTAAAAGATTTTTAAATTTTACTCATTTTTTTTGTTTTAGTTTCATTTTTGTTGTTTTCTGAGACAGGGTCTTAGCCTGGAATTCACTTTGTAGACCAGGCTGGCCTCAATCTCACAGAGATCCACCTGCCTCCGCAGTGTGCTGGGATTAAAGGCACGCACTACCATGTCTGGCCTAAAATTTATTTATTTTTATTATTTTATGTGTATGAATGTTTTGCCTGCATATATGTAAGTGTACCCACATCATGCAAAGCCTGGGGCATCAGAACTCCTAAAACTGGAGTTATAGGTTGTTGTTGTCATGTAGGTTCTGGGAACTGAACCCATCTCCTCTTTGAGAGCAGCCAGTGCTATTAATTGCTGAATAAATAGCCTGAATTTGGCTATTCAGACACATCACAAGCCTTTTTTATCATTGACCATCGTTAAAAGTTAACTTACATACTATTTTTTTTTATTTTATTTATTTTTGTATGTGTATGAATGTACTGTCTGCATGTAGGTTTGTGCACCCGTGTCATGCAATGCCGCGGAGGTCAAAAGAGGATGTCGGATTCCCTGGAACTGGAGTTCTCCTGGAATTGGAGTTACAGATGGTTCTCAGCCACCATGTGGATGCTGGGGATTGAACCCGGGTCCTCTGCAAGAGCGATCGGTGCTCTTAACCACTAGGCTATCTCTCCAGCCCAACTTACATACTATTTAAGGTACTTCAGCAAAACTAAACGTTTTTCCTGGGTAGGAGACATAACTCAATAATAAAATGCTTACTTAGTATTTTAGAAGCCCTGGGTTTGATTTCCAGCCATGGTAATAATGGTAATGACAATAACAATAAAAAAGTCTAAATTTAAATAAGCAAATGTCAATTTTTGCATGTAATTTCTTTGTCTTTAACAATTACTTATGAATTATTTACAGCAGTTATCGGACACTTTTGTCTGAGCTTTGCGAGTTTATCTATTAGTGTACTTCACAATGTATGACCTATTTTCCCACCACTTTTTCTCAATAGTAAGGATTTAAAATGTTCAACAAAGGCCCCGAGTCCACATGGTGGCAACAACTGTCCATGACTGCAGTTCCAAGGGACCCGATGCCTTCTTCTGCCCACCCACACACATGCAGTCTAAGCAATCATACATATAAAATAAAATTTAATAAGTCAAAAACATTTTTTTAAACTTTTTTAATTTTTTTTTTATTAATTTTATTTATTTCTATATGTGTATGAATGTACTGTCTGCATGCAAGTCTGTGCACCCGTGTCGTGCAATGCCGCGGAGGTCAGAAGAAGGTGTCGGATTCCCCTGGAACTGGAGTTCTCCTGGAATTGGAGTTACAGACGGTTCTCGGCCGCCATGTGGGTGCTGGGGATCGAACCCGGGTCCTCTGTAAGAGCAGTCGGCGCTCCTAACCGCTAGGCCATCTCTCCTTAAACTTTTTAAAATCTTGCCGGGCATGGTAGCCCATGCCTTTAACCCCAGCACTCGGAAGGCAGAGGCAGCCAGATATCTGTGAGTTCAAGGCCAGCTTGGTCTACATAGAGTTCCAGGACAGCTGGGGCTGCAGGGAGACCTTGTCTCAAAAAGACGGGGAAAAAAATTTTTTTAGATATTTTCCAAAATTCATAAAATATTCAGCAGGGTCAAATACCTCCAGGAACTGCTATAATTATCATACTTTGGATAGTACTCATATTTATCATTCATTTAAACAAGTTTGGTCAGTGGAGAATGTAGGATAATTTATTTTGTTGAAGTAAGTATTGTAACTAGTCTCTACAATAAAGCTCCTAATAGAAAAAACAAATGGCAACAATGATCACTAAGGTAAAAGGGCAGAGATTCTGAAGACTAACTCTACAATGTACTCTTTGTCATTTATTCTATCCTGGAACACTCATCTTATGCAATACTGACTTCAAAGAGATTAATTAAAATCTTTAGACTAGGATACTCAGATTAGATCTTATCTCAAACTCTGAAATTTAATCAGCACTCCATCTGGCAGTGATTACAACAGAAATTTTCAAAAGTAAAAGATACATGTTCTTCACTCCATGTAAACCTGATAGTGCTGGGCAAGAGTTCATGGAGCAGATAAAAGAGCGAGCATACCTTTACTTTACCAACCCATTCTTTGCACTGAAAAGGGATTCAATAAGATTTCTTTAAAAGTAGATTTGTTAGGGCCAGTAGGATGGCTCAGCAGGTAAAGGCACTTGCCTTGCCAACCTGATGGTCTGACTCCAATGCCCAGAACCCATGTAAAAGGTGGAAAGAAGAGAACTGACTCTAATTCCACAAAGTTGTCCTCTTACTTCCATATGCTTGTATACACACAGAGAGAAACGGACAAATTTTAAGAATTAGATTTCCTGCCAGGTGTGGTGGTACACAACTGTAGTCTCAGCACTTGGGAGGCAGAGGCAGGCCAGTCCAGCCTGGTCTACATAGCAAGCTATAGCCAGCTGGGACTAAAGGGAGACCCTGTCACAAAAAGACCAAAAAAAAAAAAGATTTCCTTAAGGAATTTCAAATACTAAGTTTAATTTAAGTTTGATATACACAATATTTTTGGCCAAGTAATGTACATCACATTAATACACACAAAGGAAGAAACTGAGAAATTCAAAAGGAAACTGAGCACAGACAAAAATTCAACATCTTGCCAAAATATACAACAGTAAACAAAAACAATATTTAAAATCTTTATAATCTTGAAATGATGTACAAAATTATGCCACTTATTACTTTTTTTTATGTGTATGAGTGTACTATGTGCATGTAGGTTTGTGCACCCGTGTCGTGCCAAGGAGATCAGAAGAGGGTGTCGGATTCCCCTGGAACTGGAGTTACAGACGGTTCTCAGCCACCATGTGGGTGCTGGGAATTGAACCCAGGTCCCCTGTAAGAGCAGTAGGTATTCTTAAACACTAGGTCATCTCTCCAGCCCCAGCCACTTATGACTTATAAAAAGTACACATTTCAAACACAGGAATCATTGTCCGGAAACACAGAGGAAGTCAATCTATGTTTCTTCCTCCTTGTTACCAGGGTAGATTTTTCTAAATACAGCCAAGGTCAATTGGCTAAAGCCAGCTTTAGGACTTTCTGACCCCTCTACTATGGTTATTAAGGAAGAAATTATATTTTAGATGATATTTATTGACATGAAGCCTCTAGAAATATTGTATTAAAAAGTGGTAAGAAAAAATAAGAATGACGTTATAACAAAAGGAGAAAAAAAAAGAAAGGAACTGGAGAATAAATGCAGAGGGGGAAAAAAAACTACTGGGTGTGGTGGTGCACACCTTTAATCCCAGCACTACAGAGGCAGAGGCAGGCGGATCTCTGGGAGTTCAAGGCCAGCCTGGTCTACAGAGCGACTTCTGGGCCAGCTGGGGCTACAGGGAGATCCTGTCTCAAAAAAAAAAAAATTATTCTTATTAGACTAACATACAGTCAGCCTTTCTTGAACTTTTAGCTAATAAAATAAATTATTTCTTTTAGAGTTGTTAATAGTTCAAATTATATAATTATTATTTCCATAGGTGTTAGGGCTATGAATACAATTTCATTATAAATATAGTCTTGCTATTAATTTTCATTTTTAAGGAATATAATTTTTCAATGGAAGAATTAATGATAGCTTATTAAACAATAAGAGAAACTTTAAAAGGATCTTAGTCATTTAAATAAAGTTTATCTTTTAGGTGAGATTTTGTTGCTGCTGATACTGTTTTGGTTTTGAGCTAGGATCTCACTATGTGGTCAAAGCTGGCCTCATACTCAAGATCTTCCCATTTCAGCCTCCTTAGTGCTATATCACAACCCTGGGTAATTTAAGTAGTTTTGTTGTTGTTTGGGGTGTTTTTTGTTTTTTGGGTTTTTTTGTCTTTTTGAGACAGGGTATTCCTATAGCCCCAGCTGTCCTGGAACTCACTCTGTAGACCAGGCTGGCCTTGAACTCACAAAGATCCACCTGCCTCTGCCTCCCAAGTGCTAGGATTAAAGGAGTGCGCCACCACGCCTGGCTTTTTTGGTGTTTTTGAGACAGGTTCTCCCTGTAGCCCCAGCTGGAATTGAAGTAGTATTTTTTTTTTTTCCATATGTGTATGAATGTACTGTCTGCATGCAAGTCTGTGCACCCGTGACGTGCAACTCCGCGGAGGCCAGAAGAGGGTGTCGGACTCCCCTGGAACTGGAGTTCTCCTGTCATTGGAGTTTCAGACGGCCCTCTGCCGCCATGTGGGTGCTGGGGATCGAACCCGGGTCCTCTGCAAGAGCAGTCGGCGCTCCCAACCGCTAGGCCATGAAGTAGTTTTTAAAGCTCACTGTTAAACTGCAACAAAATTTTCATGACTTCACAAAAACAAGTTCAAATCCCAGCACCCATATGGTGGCTAACAACTGTCTATTTTAACTCCAATTCCAAGTGATCCAATGCCCTTTTCTGATGGTGCATTTAACATACATGCAGGCATGCAGGCAATACACTCATACACATAAATAATAGTAAGTAAAATAAATGAAAAAAATCCTAGACTGTTTACACAAAGATAAAATTGCCGAAGTACATATTTTTCAGAATGTATCACTATTAAGCATTTAATTGAATTTTGCTTTAGTTACAAACTATTATATCCTTAATAGAAACCTAAGAACTTTGCCCAAACATAAAAATTAGGAAGAAATTAACTCACCCAAGTTGTGAATAATTGCTTGCAGATTTTGCTAGTTTTGTCATTGATCTGGAATATGCCTCTTCTATTGTAGCTCTGTTAAATTACATTGTTATAACATCTGTTTAGTGACCAAAAAATAGCAAACCTATACACGATTAAAAATGCAGACATGCTGGGTGTGGTGATGTATGCCTTTAATCCCAGGAGAAGCTGGCAGAGTTCTGTGAGTTCAAGGCCAGCCTCATCTACACGGTGAGCTGAGGCTAAAGGAGACCCTGTCTCAAAAAGACAAGAGAGAGAAAAAAAAAAAAAAGACAAAAAAAAAATGCAGACATGAAAACATACCTCAAATTACATGTCACAAACTCAGTAGGGGTTCCCCGTGGATGTCTGAAGCCGTGGACTGTGCTAAGCCTTACTATTAGGATCTGGATAAGTGGTATGTCCCAAAAGGCTCTCACAAGGTTGAAGACTTGGTCCCAGCTGGTTGACCAAATCACTGAGAGGGGACTGGGTCATGAGGCCTCTGTCCTAAGCAGTGGAATGATCCCCAGGTGGATTTATAATCTGGTGGCATTACTGGGAGATGGTGAAAAATCTAGCTGGATGTGCTCTGGGAAGACATATCTTGTCCTTAGCCCCCTTTGAAAAAAATATTTTTTATATGTATGAGTGTACTGTCTGCATGTAGGTTGGTGCACCCATGTCGTGCAATGCAGAGGAGGTCAGAAGAGGGTGTCGGATTCCCCTGGAACTGGAGTTGAAGGCGGTTCTTAGCCGCCTTGTGGGTACTGGGAATCAAACCTGGGTCCTCTGCAAGAGGGGTCGGTGCTCTAAAACGCTGAGCCATCTCTCCAGCCCCTTAAAAAATACATTTTATTGGGGGCTGGAGAGATAGCCTAGCGGTTAAGAGTGCCGACCACTCTTGCAGAGGACCCGGGTTAGATCCCCAGCACCCACATGGTGGCTGAGAACCACTGTAACTCCAATTCCGGAAGAACTTCAGATCCAGGGGAATCTGACACCCTCTTCTGACCTCCGAGGCATTGCACGACAGGGGTGCACAAACCTACATGCAGACAGTACATTCATACACATAGAAATTAAATAAATAAATAAATAAATAAATAAATAACTTTTTTTATTTAATGTGTCTGAGTGTATTTCCTGCACATGTGCACCCAGGTCATGCAATGTCAGAAGTCAGAAGAAAGCATCAGATCCCCAGAAACTGTTATTAATGGAGGGTTGTTAGCTGCCATATGGGTGTTGGGAATCGAACCTGGGTCCTCTGTAAGAGCAATCAATGAGGCCTGGTGGCTCATGCCTTTAATTCCAGCATTTGGGAGGTGGTAGATCTCTGTGAGTTCAAGGCCAGCCTGGTCTACATAGAGAGTTCCAGACCAGCTGGGGCTGCAGGGAGACCCTGTCTCAAAAGGACCAAAACAAAACAAAACAAAACAAAAAAAAAGTTAAGAGCAATCAATGCTCTTAACTGTCATTTCTCCAGCCCCTTAGCACTTTTTTTTTTTTTTTTTTTTTT
>VZQC01013084.1:165261-212491 GCA_009823505.1 Rhizomys pruinosus | reverse complement strand
CACATCCTCATATATACTATATTCATCCATTTCCTTGCATATATCTTGTGAAATGAGAAAGTTTAATTTTACAGCTGGGCCCGTGTGTGCGCATGCCTTTAATCTCGCACTCTTGGTTAGGCAGAGCGCAAGCAGATCTCTTTCTTGAGTTCAGGCCCATCCTGGTTCTACAAGAATGTGGATCCAGGCCCAGCTGGGACTAAAGGGAGACCCCTGTCTCAAAATACAAAAAAAGAAAAAAAAAGAAAAAAAATAGAAGGGTCAAACAATGGTAGAAAACATCTATAATACCTACAATCAAGATATGCCCTGAGAAGGGACAGGAAAACTCCACTGGTCCCAAGGGCCAGCCAGGGCGCTACCCAGTGAAGTATTTAACTTGGCATAAGCTACAGATAAAAATCCCAGTCCTCCAAAATAAATAGGACTAGGGAAGTAACTCAAAAGCCTGATCACCATGGGTCAATGTCCTGGGGTCATCCCTAACACCACAGAAGAGGGGAGGAAATCAAGTTGATAATCGTGACTTTTCCAAAAGGGTCTATTAGTTTTTAATGTTCTTTTTCTGTGTATCTAGTGCTAAAAATTAGTTTGGTATGGAAATAATATACATCAGCGGCTGGAGAGATGGCTCAGCTGGTTAAGAGTTGCTGACATCTTTGCTGCAGAAAGGACCAGTTCAAATCCCAGCACCCACATGGCAGCTAAGAAACCACCATTTTTTTTTTTCTTTTTAAGCGGCTAAGAAACTGCCTTTAAGCTGGGCGTGGTGGTGACACACCCCTTAAATCCCACACTTGGGAGGCAGAAGGGCAGTGGACTTCTGGGAGTTCAAGGCCAGCCTGGTCTACAGAGTAGAGAAGTTCCCAGGACACCTGGGGCTCTTACAGGGGAGACCCTTTGTCTCAAAAAGGACCAAAAAAAAAAAAAAAAAAAAAAAAAAAAAAAAAAAAAAAAGAAAATATATATCACAAAACTTAATCAATTACTATTTTTTACCTTTAGTACCAATGGTTATTTGAACAAGAAGTGTAAGAATGTTCCTATTTCTAGTCTCTGTCACTGGGATAGGTCAACTGGGCTTAATACTTCCTCATCCTACATAATACAGTTTTATTATTGTTCACCATTGTGATGCATATTTATAATAATGAACCTTTAGTCCCAGCACTCAGGAGGCAGAAACAGGCAGATCTTTGTGAGTTCAAGGCCAGCCTGGTCTACAGAGTGAGTTCCAGGACAGCTGGGGCTACAGGGAGACCTAGTCTCAAAAAGACAAATAAATAAATATAAATAAATAAATGAATAAATAAATATAAATAAATAAATGAATAAATAAATAAATAAATAAATGCAATGGCAAAATAAAACTAGAGGTTTACAATTACAGGATATGGGACCCTAGACAGATTAAATGACCTATTGGGTTTTTGGCTGTGAGAGAGGGGGGGGGGTCTTATTTATTTATTTATTTACTTACTTACTTATTTTTTGGTGTTTTTGAGACTGGGTCTCCCTGTAGCTCCAGCTGGCCTGGAACTCACTCTGTAGACCAGGTACTAGGATTAAAGGCATGCACCACTACACCCAGCTCAGAGTATTTAGAAAGGGAGCTGAAAAGATGGCTCAGTGGTTAAGAACACTAACTGCTCTTCCAGAGGATCTGGACTCAATTCCTAGTACCCACAATGGCATCTAATAAGGATCTAATGCCTTCTGGTTTCCATAGGCACTGCAAGCACATGGTGCACTTAACATATATGTAGGCAAAACGTTCATATACATAAAATAAAAAAAATTTAAAGACTGTCTTAATTAAAAGGAGGACAAGGTGGTAAGAAGGCTCAGCAGGCAAATAGGATTCCCAACAAACCTAATGGCCTGAGTTCAATCAATCCTCTGGACCCATACATCAAAGAGAACTGACTTCCACAAGTTCTCTGCTGATCTCCACAGGGGTACATACACACACACACACACACACACACACACACACACACACACAAACTTTTTTGAAATAAAAACCAAAGGAAGCAGATGCAGTAGGAATGCCTCAAAGTATCTATAATCTTCATTTACTTGAGAAGCCAAAGAAGAAGGTGCTTGAATTTAAGATCATCCTAAATAATCTAGCAAATCTCTGTATCAAGGGCTTGGGGAGATGAGAGCATTGCTCTTGGAGAGGACAGGAACTCAGTTCCCAGCATCATGGTACACACGTAAAGACAAAAATAAACAATTTTTGTTGTTGTTGCTGTTTTTGAGACAGGGTCTCCCTGTAGCCCAGCCCCAGCTGTCCTGGAACTCACTCTGTAGACCAGGCTGGCCCTGAACTCACAAAGATCTTCCTGCCTCTGCCTCCCAAGTGCTAGGATTAAAGGCGTGGGGCCACCACGCCCGGCACAAATATTTTCTAAAAATTTTAAATTAATGCCGGGCGTGGTGGCGCACGCCTTTAATCCTAGCACTTGGGAGGCAGAGGCAGGCAGATCTTTGTGAGTTCAAAGCCAGCCTGGTCTACAGAGTGAGTTCCAGGACAGCTGGGGCTACAGAGAGACCCTGTCTCGAAAAGACCAAAAAAAATTTAAATTAAGACAAAAAAATTTAAGGGCTGGAAACTCGCCTAGCAGGTACAGGGCCCCGGGGAAAAGGGTATGATCTTTTTATTACCTTAGTAAAAAGTTACATACATGCACGTACATGTTTGCCACACAAATAAGGAGGATGCAATGTTCTAAAGTCTATACATCTCTGGAAGACTAAAAGTAGCAATCAACATTAGATATGAATAGGGACAAGAAACTTATGGGGTTTTTTTGTTGTTGTTGTCTTTTCGAGACAGGGTCTCCCTGTAGTCCTAGCTGTCCTGAAACTCACTCTGTAGACCAGGCTGGCCTTGAACTCACAAAGATCCACCTGCCTCTGCCTCTCAAGTGCTAGGATTAAAGGCGTGGGCCACCACGCCCGGCTAAGAAACTTATGTTGTAATACTTACAGTAACCACTAAAAATATAGTAAAAGTATTACTTCCAAACTAGCATAAAAAAAAAAAAAAACTTTAAAAAATAACAAAAAAAGGCAACAAAGAAGAGGAAAAAACACTAAAAAAAAAAAAAAAAATACGAAGATAATGCTGAGACTGGCAAATTTTAGCCAGAGTAATGCTGAGACTGGCAAATTTTAGCCAGAGCAGAAGAAACAAAATAAGCAAAAAGGAAGATAAAAACAAGCAAACAATCCTGCCACTATGGATTTTATTCTAGTGAAGAGACACAACCATGAATATCAGATGTTTTCTGGGTTTTCTGTTTGGTTTTTGGTCTTTTTGAGACAGTCTCCCTATAGCCCCAGCTGGCCTGTAACTCACTATGTAGACCAAGCTGTCCTCTATCTCACAGAGATCTACCTGCCTCAGCCTCCTGAGTGCTGCAATTAAAGGTGTGCACTACCACACCCAGCTATATACAGATGATTTTAAAGTGCTAAGTGCAGAGATACAACAGGATACTATTTCATAGGTAAAACAAAAAACATCAACAGAAATTAATAACTGCAAAATTTTATAACTACTACAAGTATATGTTGAAAGAGTACAGTATTTTTTACCCTAGTCGAAAAGTTCAGGAAAAGAAGGATAAGTGACCACATGGCTTTAAGCACTAAAGGATAAAGAGCCAGGTATGATAACACACACCTTTTATCCCAGCACTGTCAGAGGGAGGCAGATCTCAGTGAATTCTGGGCCAGCTAGGACTATAGTGAGACCCAATAAGAAAGATGAAGAGGCATTAACAAAGTGCAGAAATTAACAGGCAAATACAAAACCTAGACTGGAGGAAACCTATCCATAAAATGACTGAGATCTCAACATCACTAATCATTAAGGAAATGCAAATGAAAACCACTTTAAGATATCATCTTACTCCAATAAGACTGGCTAGGATCAAGAAAACAAATGATACCAAGTGCTGGAGAGGTTGTGGGGAAAGGGGAACACTCATCCACTGCTGGTGGGAATGTAAACTTGTACAGCCACTATGGAAATCAGTGTGGAGAACCCTTGGAAGACTTGGAATGAACTTGCCACCCGACCCAGCCATACCACTCCTGGGCATGTACCCTCAAGACTTACGCCACCACAGAGATACATGCACGGCCATGTTTATTGCAGCTCTCTTCACAATAGCAAGGAGCTGGAACCAACCTAAATGCCCCTCAACTGACGAGTGGATAGAGAAAATGTGGTACATCTACACAATGGAGTTCTATGCAGCAGTAAAGAAAGACGACATCACGAGCTTTGCAGGAAAATGGCTGGAGCTAGAGGACATCATGCTGAGTGAAGTAACACAGTCCCAGAAAAACAAACGACGAATGGTATCCCTCATCTGTGGATGCTAGTGCCAATTACCCAGTTGTAAGTATTTCTTGTGTAGGGCCCCCTGAGCTTTTGTACAAAGCAGTTGGACATAATGCATTTTGGAAACAACAACAACAACAGAAAATACTGCATCAAAGAACTGACTGAAACAGTGAACTTCTGCTCAAAACAGTCAACTTCCCCATGGAAAATATTGAGAAAGACTAAGAGATGGAAAGCATGTTTGGCAGAATGCATGAGCTCTGGTGGGGTGGGGGAATGAGCGGGAACATGGGTCTAGATTTGTTAAAAATAAATAAATAAATTTATGTGAAAAAAAAAAATGACTGAGATCTCTATAATAGCAAAAATAAGAAGGAACCTGGAGTAAACCAAGCTTGAAAGGTTGTTTAACGTCAGACAGAGATTTATCTTAGGAGAAATGGAAAACACTTAAAATGATTTAAACTAGGAAGCTAGCAAGCTAGTATGTAGTTTAAAAGAAAAAAGAAAAAAAACAAAACAAAACTGCTGATATATAGGCAAAAGTACTGACTGATCTGTTAGAATCATGATAATTAAACTATATACAACTTTTACTCATAAACACTGGAGCTAGAGCAAAAATAAATAAACAACTCCCTATCACTGAATTCATCTATACTAGTAACAGTAGAATAAATAAAGTATCACTTCAGGTGATTATAAAGCATGATAAGAAAAATGCATCAGGAACTAAGGAGAGGTTATCTCACTGCTCACAGAATCAGAACTTGATTGTGGGCAAAGAACAATCACCCACAAGTCCTGGACTGTCTGTGATGGTGACAGCAGTGAAGTAAAATGCTAGGGAAGAAAGTAGGCTAGGAGATATGTCTGGAAATACAGAGATTCTGTGCCTCACCTTTATTCTTGTTGCTGATGATGCAGAAGCCAGGAACACAGCCTTACCCAGAACATTACATACTTTGAAACTACCTCTCAACAGTGGAAGCCAAAAGAGAACTAGTTTTAGGTAAAAAACATTTATATCCTAATTCTTATAAACTCCATGAACAAAGACGTATATTTACAACTATATCTTCAGAATTCAGTAAAGTGCCTGGCACACAACAAACATGGGAAAGCTACATCACTGAAAGAATAAACAAGCAAAGAAGTGAAGAAAAATCCCACAGAGTGGGAGGAAACCTTCACCGCAGAAACATCTGACAAAGCATTGATTTCCAGAATATATAAACTACTCAAAAAACAAAGAAGAAAACAAATGACCCACTCAATAGATGGAGCAAAGAGCTGAACAGAGACTTCACATATGAGGAATTAGAGATGGCTGAGAAACACCTTAAGAAGTGTTCAACATCACTAATCATTAAGGAAATGCAAATCACAACCACTTCAAGATACCATCTTACTCCAATAAGACTGGCTAGGATCAAGAAAACAAATGATACCAAGTGTGGAGAGGTTGTGGGGAAAGAGGAACACTCATCCACTGCTGGTGGGAATGTAAACTTGTACAGCCACTATGGAAAGCTGTGTGGAGAACCCTTGGAAGACTTGGAATGAACTTACCACCCAACCCAGCCATACCACTCCTAGGCATGTACCCTCAAGACTCACCCCACCGCAGAGATACATGCACAGCCATGTTTATTTCAGCTCTCTTCACAATAGCAAGGAGCTGGAACCAACCTAAATGCCCCTCAACTGATAAGTGGATAGAGAAAATGAGGTACATCTACACAATGGAGTTCTATTCAGTGGTAAAGAAAGATGACATCATGAGCTTTGCAGGAAAAATGATGGAACTTTAGAAGAATTACATGCTGAGTGAAGTAAAACACATTTAGTCCCAGAAAAACAAAACGTCTACACAAACGAGAATGGATATTTATCCCCTCATTTTTGGATGCTAGTGCCAATTAACCTAGTTGTAAGTATTTCTTGTGCTCGTCCCCTTGAGCTTTTTGTCCAGAGACAGTATGGAGGGACCCATATTGGAAACAACAACTAACAACAACAAACAGAGATAGGACTGCATCAAAAGAACTGACTGAAACCGGTGAACTTATTGCTCAAAACAAGTAAATCTTCCATATGAGAGAATACTTGAGAAAGACTGAGAAAGAGATGAAAAGCTTATGTTTGGACAGAATGGAGGAGCTCATGGTGGGGTGGGGGTATTAGGGTGGGGGACACGGAGGTATAAAGTAAAGAAAGAAGAATAGACAACAAACATTAGCTCAAGAAATGTTCATAGTAAATTCTCACCAAAGCAAGATTCAAGCGGTGCGTGCGGTGGCGCCTTCTTTAGTC
Organism: Rhizomys pruinosus; assembly: GCA_009823505.1. Classification (NCBI taxonomy): domain Eukaryota; kingdom Metazoa; phylum Chordata; class Mammalia; order Rodentia; family Spalacidae; genus Rhizomys; species Rhizomys pruinosus. Next base: position 205,812 of record VZQC01013084.1, on the reverse strand, counting down.
CTAGCCAACTGGGAGGCAGAAGGCAGGTTGGATCTTTGTGAGTCCAAGGCCACGGCCGGTTCTACAACAAGTGAGTTCCAGGTATCAAGCTGGGGTCTACAGGGAGATCCCTTGTCTCCAAAAGACCCAAAAAAAAAAAAGCAAAGAATCACTATATATAATCCACATAAAAATTTTAAATGTAGCAGGGCATGGTGGTTAATCCTAGCACTTCTAGCTCCAGGCCAGCTGGGACTAAAGGGAGACCCTGTCTCAAAAATTAAAAAAAAAAAAAATTTAATGTGTTCATACAAAAATTATCAAGTAGGGCTAGTCACTTAATAGCTTTAAGAAGTAACTAGTAAGTGAGATGTGGTGGTATATGCCTATAATCCCAGCATTTGGGAGACAGAGGCAGGAGAATTAGGAGCTCAGGGTCATCTTTAGTTAGTGAATTTAAGGCCAGCCTGTGTTACTGAGACCTTTTTTAAAAAAGGGGAGGAGGGACTATAAGTAGTTTTATTGACTTCTAATTATTATATTGACTTCTAATATAGTTTTAATTGATTGCTATTTTGTTTTTGTTTTTTTTAATTTATTTTTATGTGTATGAGTATACTGTCTGCATGTAGGTTGGTACACCTGTGTCGTGCAATGCTGCGGAGGTCAGAAGAGGGCGTCAGATTCCCCTGGAACTGGAGTCAAAGATGGTTCTCGGCCACCATGTGGGTGCTGGGAATCGAACCTGGGTCTTCTGTAAGAGCAGTCAGAGCTCTTAACTGCTGAGCCATCTCTCCAGCCCCATTGATTGCTATTTTGTAAGAGTTGAAAGAGAATCACATTTCATACATTTACAGATCTACAAAATTAGTATACACATTTAATCCCAGCATTCAGGAGGTAGAGGCAGAGGCAGGAAGGTCTGAGGCCAGCCTGGTCTGCACAGCAAGCCCCAGGTTAGCCAGGGCTATATAATGAAACCCTATCTCAAAAAAAAAAAAAAATCCTGCAAACTTAAGCCTTATTTTTTTGGGGGGGGTATTTTTGAGACAGGGTCTCCCTGTACCCCCAGCTGTCCTAGAACTCACTATGTAGACCAGGCTGGCCTTGAACTCAGAGATCCACTTGCCTCTGCCTCCCAAGTACTGGGACTACAAGCATGCGCCACCAAACCAGGCAATTTAAGCCTTTTTAATAAAAGTTATAATATATAAAATATGAATTCAGAAGTTTTTCAAATTATTTAGCATGTTCACTTAAAGAAATATTTTATCCTATGAAAGACTTCAGTTTCATAACATTTCTTTGCTAACACACAATGGAAAACACATAGATAATAATGTAAAGCCACGGGTTCGGTAATGTCACTCTGAGTCATCAGTGTATAGATGATAAAAAGCTGTAAAACATACTTTTAAAATATTAAATAAATATGTAAAGCATTATGTTTTATATATTTACAATATAGTAATAAATTAATAACATTACTTAAAATTAAATAATTAAAATGTTATGTGTTTAAAAAGTAAACTATGATATTTAAAATTCAACTAAAATTTTCTCAGTTACTTATAATCTCAAATTGGTAAATTTTTTAAAAAATCACTTATAAAAATACATACCTTTCTCTTACAAAATCTGCTAGCTCTTTAGTTGATATCTGTCCATGTTTCATATTATGGTAGAGAACATCAAAGCCACTATTTTTCTCCCCCTAAAATTCAAAGAGATATTTAAACAAAAACAGGCAAAATAACTTCAAAATACAGTAACTATAGTATTTTACAATTCTTTTGCTCTGGTAATCCATTTTTTGAAACAACCACTGTTAAATAACTGCATGACTTTAGACTACATCAAAGCAAATGTATATGCTTTGATAACATAATTTCCTACACATACTTTTTTTTACCTACTTACATGTTAATGTTAAATATGGCTACACATACATTTTTTAACATGTAGAATGGTAAATGAATGAAATTAAGTTCAAAATTTTAAGAAATATGCAGCATAGTCCAGAAAAATACAAACATGGACCTTTTCATATCAAAGGAGTTTGTGCTTTTACTAAATCCTGACTTTTTTTTTTTCTTTTTTTTGTCTTCTCAGAGACAGGTCTCCTGTAGTCCCAGCTGTCCTGGAACTCACTCTGTAGACCAGCTAAGCCTGAACTCACAAAGAAGATCCTGCCTGCTCTACCTGCTCGAGTGTAGGATTAAAGGCGGTGCCTCCACACCCGGCTACTAAATCCAGGCTTTTGAGTCAAAACATAATATTACTTATCACATAAACACTGAACATCACAAAATACATTATAATTCCTATTCAATTTTTCAGTAAATTTACCTTGAAAAAAAAATGTTAAGGAAAGATAAGAAATAGGCTGTTATTTAATCTCTAACTAATGGTATAGTAATAGAATCCGATAAATATTAATTTTGAAAACCTTTGGGGCTGGAGAGATGGCTGAGTGGTTAGGAGCACTGACTGCTCTTGCAAAAGACCTGGGTTCGATTCCCAGCACCCAAATGGTGGCTAAGAACTGTCTTTAGTGCTGGGCGTGGTGGCGCAGCACTAATCCCAGCACTCAGGAGGGAGAAGCAGGCAGATCCCTGTGAGTTCAAGGCCTGCCTGGTCTACAGAGTGAGCTCCTGGCCAGCTGAGACCTAAAGGGAGACCCTGTTCTAAAAAAAAAAAAAAAAAAAAAAACTTTTACTGCCATTAGTCCTATAAATTCTAAATTATTAAATCATCACAAAGAAAATACTAGAAATGCCTAGTTAACCTGTAAAATAAAGGCCAATAAACTAAGATTAACAACTCTCATTATGGCTTAAATTTTTAATTTTCTTCAAAATTAAATGAAGTATTACCTGTTAGAAATACCTTTAATCCCAGCACTTGGGAGGCAGAGGTAGGTGGAACTCTGTGAGATCAAGGCCAGCCTGATCTACATAATGAGTAAGACCAAAAAAAGAAAGAAATAGAAGCAACACTATTAACAAGTATCACATAATCTGAAATCTCACTTTTCAACAGCTCATAGGAACTGTGAAAAACAGGAAATGGGAACTTCCAGTTAAGTTGAAGTGATCACTAATAAAACTTAATAGCCTGTTAGCAAACAAGCATTTTGCCACACATATAATAAAAGGAAATGTCATATCTATAATAATATAAACAATATCTTCTAGTATTTTGACCATCTTTTTTCCTTTTTTTTTTTAAAGATAGGGTCTCACTATGTAGCTCTGGCTAGCCTGGAACTTGCTATTTAGACCAGACTAGCCTCAAACTCAGAGATCTATCTGCTTCTGCCTCACAAGTGCTGAGTACCACGTCCAGCTTAAACCATCAACTTTATGTATCAAGAAGAATATAAAACCATAGCCTCTTCTCAATCCAGCATTTCCATTGGGCTTTTGCAGTTTTTCAGATTTAAGAAAAAAAGCATATTATCTAACTTTGGGGTTTTAATTCTTTACTTATACGTTTTTCCAGTCAAAATAAGAATATTCTTCACCAGCCGTGGTAATACACCTTTAATCCCAGCATTCAAGAGGCAGAGGCAGGTGATCTCTGTGATTTCAAGGCCAGCCTGGTCTACATAGTGAGTTCCAGGCCAGCTGGGGCTGAAGCAAGACCCTGAATTTTTAAAAAAAAAATTTTTTTTAATTTTAAAAAAAGACCAAAAAAGGGCTGGAGAGATGGCCTAGTGGTTAAGAGCACCGACTACTCTTGCAGAAAACCCAGATTTGATCCCCAGCACCCACATGGCAGCTGAGAACCGTCTTAGACTCCAGTTCCAGGGGAATCTGACGCCTTCTTCTGACCTCCTCAGCATTGCACGACACGGGTGCACAAACCTACATGCAAACATTACATTCATACACATAAATAAATTCAAAAAAAAATTTTTTAAGACCAAAAAAAATGTTCTTCATGCTATTATCATTTGTCTATGCCAAACAAAAATAATTTCATCATATAGATTTACATATGATAATAAAAAACAATCTAAAACTTCCAAAGGATTCCATTACTTGAATATATTTCACAAACTACACATATCTGATTAAACTACCCACCATCCTATAAAACTGAGTTGTGAACCTTGAAATAAAGACAAAAATACTAAAATATAAAACCATAAAATCCAAGTTTGAGACGCTCATGCCTCAAGGTTCTCATGTGCACATAATATTAGCAAGTTAGGTTACTTGAATTCAGCATGTGCATTATAAATATTTAAAGGGTGATCAGGAGGAGTAAGCTCAGTGGTAGAGCACAAGGCCCTTTATTCAATCTCCAGCCTTCCCCAAATATTATGTGCACACATATTTAAAGGACAAATTGGAACACAGTTGGGAATGAAGGGCTATTACCAAACACAGATTATTAGAATAAATATTTACTATGCTAAGAAGGAAAATAACAAAACCCTCTGTTCTGTGAAGAAAACAAAGTTGGAGACCATCTAAGCAAATATAGTATCTAAACATCAATCAAGAAAACACTAGGCTAGGGTTTTTCTTAGTGGTAGAGCTCTTGCCTAGTATGCAGAAGGCTCTTGAATTAGATCTCTTCACCCACAAACAAAAAAACTGAACCAGGTTTAGTGGTGCTGGCCTGGATTCCCACCACTGAGGAGGCTGCGCTGGTGTTTCCAGTTCAAAGCCAACCTGGGCTTCATAATGAAACTGTTTCAATTTAAAACAAAACAAAAAGTAAAATTACATTCAGAGTCTCTACACTGATTCAAAACCCCATGAAGGAGGCAGCAGAGAAGCTCAGTAGAAAAGAATGGTTGATCTGAAAGCACAAAGACCTGAGTTTAAATTCCCAACACCAATGTAAAAAGCCAGGTATGATTGCCTATGTGCAACCCCAGAATTGGGGGACAAAGGCATACCTTGCTGGTCAGCCAGCCAGCCTGAAATGGTAAGCTTCTAGTCCAGTGAGAAACCTGGTCTCAAGAAAATAAAGAAGAAAGCTATAGAAGACAATACCTAATGTCTTCTTTTGGCCTCTGCATGTATATGCATATGTACCTGCACACTCACATGTATGCACCGTATTAGACACACACAGACACGACGTGGTGGTTTGAATGAGTGTGTCCCCCACAGGCTTTAAGCATTGAGACTTTTTTTTTTTTTTGTCTTTTCAAGACAGGGTCTCCCAGCTATCCTGGAACTCAACTCTGTAGACCAGGCTGGCCTTGAACTCACAAAGATCCACCTGCCTCTATCTCCGGAGTGCTAGGATTAAAGGCGTGTGCTACCACGCCCGGCTAAGCTTTGGAAGAGCTGAGCCATCTAAGCCCTTTGGAAGTAAAGTCCCAGAAGTCGCACATGGAACTACTGGACTTGGTGTTTGCCCTAATTTTTGGTCTTGTTTTGGTCCAGTATTTCCTCACTATGCCTCTATTCCTTCCTTTTGGAATGGGAATGTGTATTCGGTTCCACTGTATGTTGGGAGTATGTAATTTGTCTTTTGATTTTACAGGAGCTTAAGTTAAAGAGATTAGCCTGAGTCTCAAAAGCCTGTAGACTTTTGAATGGAATTGAGACTGGTAAAGACTATGGGGACTTTTAAGCTTGGACTAAATGCATTTTGCGTTTCATATAGTCAGGAGCCTATGGGGGCCAGGGAGTGGGATGTGGTGGTTTGAATGAGAGTGTCCCCCATAGGCTTTAAGTATTCAGACATTTTGTCCACAGTTGGTGGCACTGTTCTGGGAGATCTTAGAAGGTGTGGCCATGCTGGAGGAAGTATATCATTGGGGGCGGGCTTAGTGAGTTTAACAAGCCTTGCAGTCTCCAGTCTCTCTCTCTCTCTTGACTTCCTGTACTCATTTCAAGAAGTGAACTTCGGCTTTCTGCTCCAGCCCTGGCCACCATGCCTCCTGCCACAATGGACTCTAATTCCCTGGAACCATCAATCATAAGCTCAAATAAACTCTTCCTTTTATAAGTTTCCTTGGTCATGATGTTTTATCACAGCAACAGAAAAGTGATTAATACACACAAACACCTGGACATCCACTTTGCACATACCTCAGAAGGAGTTAAGCTATTTGGGAAATTCAAATATTGGAATAGTACACATTGCTTAGGACTTACCAACAGAAAGAATGAGACTCAAAGAGATGGTTTAGCAGTTGAGAGCACTCTCTGCTTTTACAAAGCAGAGTTTGACTCCTGTCATCCACATCATCCACTCAGAGCTGCCTATAACTCCAGCTACAAGGGATCCAACACCCTCTTCTGACCTCAACCCACATATGTGCACACCCACAAAGATAATGTCTTTTTTTTTTTTTTTTTTGGACTTTTTGAGACAGGATCTCCCTGTAGCCCCAGCTGTCCTAGAATTCACTCTGTAGTCCAGGCTGGCCTTGAACTCACAGAGATCCGCCTGCCTCTGCCTCCCAAATGCTAGGATTAAAGGCGTGAGCCACCACACCTGGCAATAACGTAACTCTTTTTTTAAAAAATGAGGCTTATGGAGCTGGAGAGATGGCCTAGCGGTTAAGAGCGCCGACCGCTCTTACAGAGGACCGGGGTTCGATCCCCAGCACCCACATGGCGGCCGAGAACCATCTGAAACTCCAATTCCAGGAGAACTCCAGTTCCAGGGGAGCCCAACACCCTCTTCTGACCTCCGCGGCATTGCAGGACACAGGTGCACAAACTTGCATGCAGACAGTACATTCATAAACATACAGAAATAAATAAAACTAAAAAATGTTTTTAAAAAATGAGGCTTATTTACTAGGTACTGTACAACACAGTAATAGTCACTACCATCTACTTCATCCCTTAGGTCTTCATTTCAAAAAGAAAAGGAAGTTCATCCTAGTAAATACTGTGATGCAGAAAATAGCTGAAAACATACTCCTAACTAAACAAACACCCTGCCTTTGCATGTCATCCTATTTGGAAATTCATTAATTTACTTAGGTCAAAAAACTGTAGTGAGTCAAAGTCTAGGCATCATTTTCTTTAATGCAATTTTACAAGCCTATTAACACAAATACTCACGGTTCATGAACTTCCTGGCACAAAACAAAAGTTTAAATAGTTCAAATGGACATATATATACAGGATACACATACGTATGCATAGATAAATGCTATTTATTTATTTATTTATTTATTTATTTATTTATTTATTTATTTATGTCTTTTTTTGAGACAGGGTCTCCCTATAGCTCCAGCTGGCCTGGAACTCACTCTGTAGACCAGGCTGGCCTTGAACTCACAGAAATCTGCCTGCCTCTGCCTCCAGAGTGCTGGGATTAAAGGCATTGTAGCACCATGCCTGGCTTGTTTATTTTTACTTTACATGTATGAGTGTTTTGCCTGCATGTATGTAAGCATACCACATGCACAGAACACCTATGGAAGCCAAAAGAGGGCATCAGAACCCCTGGAACTGGAGTTACCAATAGTTCTTAGCTGCCATGTGGGTGCAAGGAACTGAGAACCAGGTCCTCTGGAAGAACAGCCAGTGGGCTTCGTTGCTGAGCCATTTCTCCAGCCCCATGCTGCTTTTCAAAAGACAAAAACAAAAACAAAAACAAAAAAAAACCTTCAAAGTTGAAATGTCTAGGGAAGAACTTAAGTCTTATTGTCACCTTATCAAAAACTTACTGTACAGGCTTAATAAGAGATGACCGTGTACTAAATATACATATATTTCACAATCAATATTAGAACACCAATCTTTTAGAATAATTAATTTATGGCCCCCCCATACCCAAATAACTAGATTTTTTTTTTTTTTTTGGTCTTTTTTGAGACAGGGTCTCCCTGTAGCCCCAGCTGTCCTGGAACTCACTCTGTAGACCAGGCTGGCCTTGAACTCACAAAGATCTGCCTGCCTCTGCCTCCCAAGTGCTAAGATTAAAGCTATGCATCACTATGCTCAGCATAACTACATTTTTAAACTGCCCAAGTAGCTAAGTATTTACTGGGGCAAGAGAGATAACTGAGTGGTTAAGAGAACATACTACTCTTGCAAAGGTCCTGAGTTCGATTCCCAGTACAACAACAGGTAATCACAACTGCCTGTAACTCCAACAATCACAACTGCCTGTAACTCCAGCTCCAGGAGTTGGAGTTACAGGCAGTTGTGACTACCTCTGGCCCGTTAAATAAATGCCTATATTCACAAAGAAATCTGTACCTGTGTACTTATAACGGCATTGTTCAAAACAGCCAAAAAAGTACAATCCAAATGTCCATCCATCAAACACATTAAAAATGTAATATATAGCCAGCCAGGCATGGTAGTGCACACCTATGATCCCAGCACTAGGGAGGCAGAGGCAGGCGGTTATCTGTGAGTTCAAGGCCAGCCTGGACTACACAGTGAGTTCCAGGACAGCTGTGGCTTCAAGGAGACCCTGTCTCAAAAACACCAGGGGCGGTGAGGTAATATATATCCATATGATGGACTATTAATGAGCCATAAAAAGGAACGAGGTCAAAAAGACCAAAGGGAAAAAAAAAAAGAATGAGATAATGATACATTGTACAGCATGAACCTTGAGAAGTACTGTTGTAAGGTGCAGATTACGAAAGACTACTTTAGGGCTTTAGGGGCTGGAGAGATGGCTCAAGGGTTAAGAGCACTGACTGCTCTTGCAGAGGAACAGGGTTCAATTCCCAGCACCCACGTGGCAGCTAAGAACCATCTTTAGCCGGGCATAGTGACGCACACCTTTAATCCTAGCACTCGGGAGGCAGAGGCAGGCAGATCTTTGTGAGTTCAACGCCAGCCTGGTCTACAGAGTGAGTTCCAGGACAGCTGGGGCTACAGGGAGACCGTCTTGAAAACACACACACAAAAAAATTCAACTTAACCTTCTTAATAAATGCTTAGAGAAAGTTCTACTGTTAACTGACAATACCACTGCTGGTCCAAGGAAGACAATTACAATTTATGCATTTTACAAAGAGGCACTCTTGTTTAATATTCACTGACTATGTCCTGGGGCAAATCATATCTTATTGAATTTGAATCCAAGTTAAGTATTGAAATTGAGTTGGAAGTGGAGCTTACTGGTAAAGTGCTTGCCTGGCATTCTAAAAGACCCTAGAGTCAATCCTCCCAAGTTCTAGAGGGGAAAAAAAAAAAAAAAAGAGTGGTGGCCCATACTTTTAATCTCAGTATTCAGGAGAACAAAATAATGGAAAAGAACAAAAAGAGAGGCCAGTACAAAATTTAGAATGGTGGTACACTCCACCTCTAATTTCAGTGTGATAGACAAGTGGATCTCTGTGAAATGGAGGCCACCCCGCCTAAAGACTGAGGTCCATGCCAGCTGGGCTACAAGGACCTGCCTCAAAAAGCCAAACCAAACCCAAAGAACAAAAACAAAAGAAAAACAACAAAACAAAACAAAAACCAGAATTGAACAGACCCTTAAAATGTTCCCAATGCTGTTTCCTCCTCTTCTAATTAAGGTGATTGCAGTTAACAGTTTGATGTACATCAGTCCAGATTCCTTTTTTTTTATTTTATTTATCTTTTATGTGTATGAATGTACTGTCTGCATGCAGGTTTGTGCACCCATGTCCTGCAATGCCGAAGAGGTCAGAATAGGGCATTGGACTCCCCTGGAACTGGAGTCAAAGACGGTTCTCAGCCGCCATGTGGGTGCTGGGGATCGAACCCAGGTCCTCTGCAAAGAGCAGTCAGCGCTCTTAACCGCTAGGCCATCTCTCCAGCCCCAGATTCCCTTTTGCACAAATGTAGTAACACATTACTTTTTGGTGGGAGTTGTTTACATGAGATAAGGTCTCACTATGTAGCCGTGGCTGGCCTGAAACTGTCTATGTAAACCAGGCTGATAGTGAACTCACAGAGATCCATCTGCTTCTGCCAAAGGAGTACTGGGATTAAAGGATTACACCAGCATGCTCAGCCTATAGCACACTACTTTTTTAAGAAAGTGAGATATTATGCATAATTTTGCACTTAAATTATCAGTTAAACAAATTATAAGGACATCCTTTTCCTCTTCTAGGGACGGTGCTTTGATGCACTCAGAATGATTCTGGTGTTTGACATACTACCATGGACTTTCCTACAATACAGCCTCTAACAAAACCAGGCTGTCCTGAACCCTTGGAAATAGGATTGTTTTCCTTTTTACCAAGAAGGTTGGGAAAGCAGTGAAACCTAAATGTGCCATGTGCCCTGACAGACAAGTTCATGCTTTGACATTGTCAAAACAGAAACACATCAACAGGGCCTGTAGTGGAAGTGTGCCTGTGACAGAGTCAAGTGCACTTTCCTTAATTGAGGAACAAAAAATCATTGTGAAAGTATTAAAGGCACAAGTCCAGAGTCAGAAAAAGAAATGACAAGAGTTTTTTATTATTTTTTATTTAATTTTTCTGTATTTCATACAGAACATTTCAACTGATCTTAATCATCTTTATAGTGCCTTCCTGGCTGGCACCCTCCCACAGCACCCCCCAGCTGGAATTCATACATTCTTTTTTTTTTATTATTTATTTTTTTTGTATGTGTATGAATGTACTGTCTGCCTGTAGGTTTGTGCACCCGTGTTGTGCAATGCCGTGGAGGTCAGAAGAGGGACTCGGGATTCCCCTGGAACTGGAGTTCTCCTGGAATTGAGTTACAGATGGTTCTTAGCTACCATGGGGTGCTGGGGATCGAACCCCAGTCCTCTGCAAGAGCAGTCGGTGCTCTTAACCGCTAGGCTATCTCTCCAGCCCCTCATACATTCTTTCATTTGTGTTAAGGCCTATTGTGCCATGTTAGTATCCTCCCCAGATGTTCCTCAACACAAGTTTATCTACTAAAGTCTAGTCTGCCTATCTAGAGTCCCTTGCTTTAGAAAGATCAGCTCTTCCTCATCCAGCAGTAATCAGTTGCCAACAGTTCCTTAGCTAAGTTTGGGATCTGCTGTCCATTTCCCCAGTTCTATGCTGGGTTTTTGTCTGCTTGAGTTTGCATGGGTCTTGTGCATGCTGACACCACAGCTCCTCCCCAAAACCACTTTTAGATTTCATCTTACCTGGGTCAGATTGGCTAAGTACAAAAGAACAAATGAGAGCTGAGCGTGGTGGTGCACACCTTTAATCCTAGCACTTGGGAGGCAGAGGCAGAGGCAGGTAGATCTTTGTGAGTTCAATATCAGCCTGGTCTATATAGTGAGTTCCAGGACAGCCGGAGCTACAAGGGGACCCTGTCTCAAAAAGCCAAAAAAAAAAAAGGGGGGGGGGGGTGATACCAAGCACTGGAGAGGATGTGGGGAAATAACAAAACATACAGTGCAAGATGATTCAAATCATAATTGTTCTTTGCCTAAACCATTTTAAGTAGTTCTAAAAGGGTTAGGGCATTTAGGATTCAGTCTGTAGACTAGAAAGTAAGTCATGTATCAAAATTTTATCCTCCCTAATGTCAATGTTCTAAAATCCTCCCTCTGGATTAAATGTGATTAAATGCAGACTAAATTAAATGTGCAGACTCTCAATTTGTTGCTTCCAAATTTCTCCTAGGATTAGGTAAAAATACAAACAAAATACCACTAAATGCCTCACAGTGAAAGTCAGTGCAATCTAAAGAATTTTAAATCAGACAAAATGTTACATACCTATAATCCCAGTACTCAGAGGCTGAAACAGAAGGATCATGAATCTGAGACCAACCTTGAGTTACATAATCAATTTTAGGGGTTTCTGTTTCGTTTTGATTTTGGTGTTTTTGAGACAGGGTCTCCCTGTAGCCCCAGGCTGTCCTGGAACTCACTATGTAGACCAGGCTGGCCTTGAACTCATAGAGATCTGCCTGGCTTTGTTTAGTTTTTTTAAATGAGCCTGGGTAAAACAGTGAGATCCTTTCTCAAACCTTTCTCAAAAATAAACTTAACAAAATACTATATAATTTCAGAATGTCTACTTGTTGTCTAATTGAACCACGCTGATTTGAGTCTGGATTTTCAGTTTTTTGCAGTAAAAATAATTTGGGCATGTCTAACTGCATAACCGTCATACACTAACACATTTTTTTTTCGCTTTGTGTTGTTTGCTATGTATAAGTAGGTTATCTTTGGAACACTAATAAAAAATTGGTGACTTCCTTTATCTTAATGGCTAGAAAAATATAAATTTTATATTCTACTCTTTTTGTACCTTTTAAATAAATATTAACACATATAAAACACTTTGCAAATATGGTATGTATCAGAGCTGGACAGATGGCTCAGTGGTTAAGGGCACTGACTGCTCTTGCAGATAACCTGGGTTTCATTCCCAGCACCAACAAAGTGGCTAACAACCTTCATAACCATCTGTAACTTCAGTTCCAAGGGATCTTATGCCTCTAACCTCCATGAGCACTGCACAACACAGGTGCACTTACATACAGTCAGGCAATACACTCATACATATAAAAAATAAATTTTTGAAATCTGAAATGTACAATGTATATCTACACATATGTATGTGTACACTGTACATACACATATATTTAGAATTTTCAAGTAATAAAAAGACAGCCTACATTTGGGGTCTCAACTAATTATTTTCATCTCAACTAATTTTCTAAAGATACACATTTTTAAATTTTCATTTATTTTTGTATGTGTATGAATGTAGTGTCTGCATGCAGGTCTGTGCACCCATGTCGTGCAATGCCGCGGAGGTCAGAAGAGGGTCTCGGATTCCCCTGGAACTGGAGTTCTCCTGGAATTGGAGTTACAGACGGTTTTAGCCACCATGTGGGTGCTGGGGATCGAACCCGGGTCCTCTGCAAGAGCGTCGGTGCTCTTAACCGCTAGGCTATCTCTCCAGCCCCAACACATTTTTAAATTTTCATATTGCTTTTAAAAAACTAAGAATATGTGTGCTAATCTCTCATTCAAGATATTAAGTTTAGGGCTGGAGAGATGGCCTAGCGGTTAAGAGCGCCGACCGCTCTTACAGAGGACCTGGGTTCGATCCCCAGCACCCACATGGTGGCCGAGAACAGTCTGAAACTCCAGTTCTAGGAGAACTCCAGTTCCAGGGGAATCCGACACCCTCTTCTGACCTCCGCGGCATTGCACGACATGGGTGCACAAACCTACATGCATATAGTACATTCATACACATACAGAAATAAATTTAAAAAAAGATATTAAGTTTAGTCAATAAAGCAAAAATAATTATGTTTTGCATTCCAAAGCCCTATTAGCACATTCCAGAATTTTTAAAAGCATGTTAATCCTCCCAGCTTTACCTGTATAATGGTAGGTCAAATTTGGGTATGTACACAAGTGCTCCAACTTAATTTAAAACTCAAGTATGACAATATCAATTAAGTAGTAAGTGAAATGAGACAGGTTAAACAGTAGATAAAAAGGAAACACTTCAGTGCACGCCTTTAATCCTAGCACTTGGGAGGCAGAGGCAGGCAGGTCTCTGTGAGTTCGAGGCCAGCCTGGTCCATGGTGTGAGCTCCAGGCCAGCTGGGACTTAAAGGGAGACCCTGTCTCAAAAATAAAAAAAGAAAAAAAGAAAAAGAAAAAAAAGAAACACTTCAGAATCAAAATACCTAAAGTAATTTATTTGTTAATTTTTGATGCACTGACTCAGATAACTTATGGAAAAAGTTTCCTAACTAAAAGCATCAGTTCCTTCGTATGTGTCATACACTAAATATTTGGCATCATTGAGTTAATGTTTCATAATCTATATAGCGATTACCATGTAAAATGGTATTTGTAGCCAGGCGTGGTGGCGATGCTTTTAATCCTAGCACTTGGGAGGCAGAGGCAGGCGGATCTTTGTGAGTTCAAGGCTAGCCTGGTCTACAGAGTGAGTTCCAGGACAGCTGGAGCTACAGGGAGACCCTGTCTCGAAAAGACTAAAAAAAAAAAAAAATACATGAAGCTATTTTAATTACTAGAGTATTTAACTCCCACTCTGAGAAAGACGCATCATTAGTGATGATGACTAACACTGGTCAATATAATTGTAAAGTGACAGACATTTGAAGGAGTTAACATTTGTTTTTACATATTACGGGGAATTGGTATGGATTACTTTTGCTACCTAATTTTAACAGGAAAAGACATTTTCGGCTTGATTATCAATAGCACTAAAACTTTAGGGCAATCAACTTATCAGCAACAAACATCTGTTATGTAGGAAGTCCTGAATGTTTTTTCCTTTAAAATATAGTATTAAGTAATTTTTAACTTAGCAGTTTTAGTTAAGACCTATAAAGAAAAAGGACATGGTACTTTCAAAAGAGCTTCAAACATGTTTTAATGATTCAAGCTTTCCTCTAACAAAGCACCACAGACAGAAAAGTTTGTCTTTATAGATGTAGAGAGAATACAAGTAACAGGGTTGTTTGGTTAGAAACTTAAACTTCAAAGTTCCACATCACCTCACTTAGACCAATTCTTTCAACTGATGAAAACTGCATGTATTTACCACATCACGTTTTGAACTTTGACAAGTTTTATTTCCTTACTATAAACGGCCCTGAACTATGTAAATTTTAGGAAGTGTAAGACAGACAACTGCTTTTAATACCAGCATTCAGGAGGCATAAGCAGGTGGATCTCTGTGAGTTCCAGGCCAGCCTGGACTATATAATGAGTTCCAGGCCAGCCAGGGGTAAAGGGAGACCCTGTCTCAAAAAGATAAAAAAAAAAAAAAAACAACTACCAAATTCCCATGAGCTGGTAACTTAGTTCCTAGCTTCTCCTAGCTCATTTCTGCACCCTATGAGAGCTTTTTATACTCTAATTTAGGACTTTGAACCCCAATTCCAGGCTAGAAAAGAAAATTCAATCTATTTTACTATTTGTTCCCAATATTGGAAATGAAGGCAAAGACTGAAACATAAATCAGATTTCAGATATTCAAATTTATTCCAGCTCCTCTATTAAGAGTCAAACAATTAGGCATGAAAAATAGGTACAAAAATATTCAGAAAAGCATTACCCAAAATAGCCAAAAAATAAGGCTCTACTCAAAGTTCAAATAATAGAAAACAAACATAATTTTAAAATACTGATACAATTTGGAATTGTTAGTAAACTTAAAAAAATCAGTACGCCAAAAATATGCAAAACATAGTAACAGCTTTTCTTTTTCAAGTAACTTATTTACTATTGGAGATGGGGACATACATAATCCAGCCTTAGAGTAGAGTTGGAGGACAAATGCAGAAGTCAGTTCTCCCTTCCATCATGTAGGTTCTGGGATCTAACTCGGGCCAGTCAGGCTTAGTGGCAAGTGCCTTAACCAACACAGCCATCTCATCTGACTCAAGAGCATCAGTTCTTGGAACTCACTCTGTAGACCAGGCTGGCCTTGAACTCACAAAGATCCGTCTGCCTCTGCCTCCCAAGTGAAGTTCTTAAACAATTCTTATAAAGTGCTTTAAGTTTCCACTGTAAAACCTGATGTCTAAAATATACAGGGTAATCCAAAAATTCATATGGAAATGGAATAGACACAGAATAGCTGAAATAATCTTTTTTTTTTTTTTTTTTGAGACAGGGTCTCCCTTTAGTCCCAGCTGGCCTGGAGCTCACTTTGTAGACCAGGCAGGCCTTGAACTCACAGAGATCCACCTGCCTCTGCCTCCCAAGTGCTAGGATTAAAGGCGTGCGCCACCACGCCCAACTGAAATAATCTTTAAAAAGAAAGAAATTTGTAGGATTCATATTTCATGCTCCCTAACTTACTATATAAAGCTATACTAATCTAAGCCATATAATGGTGAGCTAACATAGACAATGGAATAAAATTGAAAATGCGGGTTGGAGAGATGGCCTAGCGGTTAAGAGCGCCGACCGCTCTTACAGAGGACCCGGGTTCGATCCCCAGCGCCCACATGGCGGCCGAGAACCGTCTGAAACTCCAATTCCAGGAGAACTCCAGTTCCAGGGGAATCCGACACCCTCTTCTGACCTCCGTGGCATTGCAGGACACGAGTGCACAGACCTGCATGCGGACAGTACATCCATACACATACTGAAATAAATAAAAATTAAAAAATTAAAAAAAATATTAAAGGGCGTGTGCCACCACACCCAGTTCAAAAAAAAATTGAAAATGCAACTATAAATTATATCCATAGTCAAGTGATGTTCAGTAATGGTGACACCAAAATTTAAAATATATATATGCTGGGACACATACATGCAAAAAATTACACTATGTCCTTTCTTTGCACCACACACAAAAATTAAAGTAGCTCACAGTCATAAATAGATGAACTAAAACTATAAAACCCTTAGAAGAAAACACAGGAGTAAATTAGGTTAGACAAAACCATCTTAGGATCACAAAAGCACAAGTGACTTTCAGGAAAGGAGGTTAGCTGGCCCTCACCAAGACCTCATCAAAATGAAAAACTACACTTCAAAGGATGTTACTAACAAAGTAAATAAGACATCCAGGGCTGGAGAGATGGCCTAGCGCCAACTGCTCTTGGACCTGGGTTCAATCCCCAGCACTCACATGGCGGCTGGAATCTGATACCCTCTTCTGACTTCCGCGGCATTGCACAACACGGGTGCACAAACCTACATGCAGACAGTACATTCATACACATAAAAAAGACATCCACAGAATGGAAAAAAAAAAAAAAAAACACTTCCAACGCATGTATCTGGTAAGAAATAATATATCCAGAGATGGTAGAGATAGTACACACCTGTTTCTGAGCATTTGGGAGGTGGAGACAGTTTAAGACCAGCCTCAGCAACATAACAAATTCAAGGCCAAGCTGGACTACATGAGATCTTGTCTAAAATAAGTGTATCCAGAATATAAAAAGAACTCAGTAACAACAAAAAGACAATGAAGTTTTTTTGTTTTGGTTTGTTTTGGTTTGGTTTGGTTTTTTGGTCTTTTTGATACAGGGTCTCCCTATAGCCCCAGCTGTCCTGGAACACGCTTTGTAGACTAGGCTGGCCTTGAACTCACAAAGATCCGCCTGCCTCTGGCTCCTGAGTGCTATGATTTAAGGCATGTGCCACCATGCCTGGCGAGGATGCAGTTTCAAAATGGGAAATTCTCAAAAGAAAAATACAGTTCTGGAGCTGGAGAGATGGCCTAGAGGTTAAGAGAGGCGCCGACTGCTCTTGCAGAGGACCGGGGTTCAATCCCCAGCACCCACATGGCGGCTGAGAACAGTCTTTAACTCCAGTTCCAGGGGAATCCGACACCCTCTTCTGACCTCCGCAGCATTGCACACGACACAGGTGCACAAACCTACATGCAGACAGTACATTCAGACACATACAAAAATAAATAAAATTTAAAAACAGAAAAACACAATTCTCTTAAAAGAAAAATATTAAAAATGGGCAGTGAACAGGAAAAAATGCTCAACATCATTAGCAATAGAAAAAAAGCAAATCAGGGCTCAAGGGTTAAGAGCTGACCACTCCTACAGAGGACCAGAGTTCAATTCCCAACAAACTCAACCTGCAGCTGACAACTTCCTGACCTCCAGCTCTAGGGGAATCTGATGCCTCTGGCCTCTGCCAGCACCTGCACATACACATACATAATTTTAAAAATAAAAATTTAAATAAAAAGCAACTGCAAATCAAAAGCAAGAGATGAAACTTCATATGCAGTCATCAAATATATTAATTCAAAAGATAAATATTGGTGAGCATATGGAAAACTGGAACTCTGAGACACTGCTGAGAATTTCTAAAATGCAGCAATGACTCTGGCCAACAGGCAGTTGACTGAAATGTTAAATAGAGTTACCATCAGCTTCTTGGCCTTTTGGCTAAGATCAGAGTTACCATATGACCCAGTAAATTCCATTCCCAAAAGAAATGAAAACATATGTTCACACAAACTTGTACAAAATGTTCATGGCAGCATTACTCATACTAACCAAGAAGTGGAAATCAAATATACATCACTAGTCAATTGATAAGTAAAATGTAGAATGGAATTTTATTCCACAAAGAGGATATTAATGACTATACATACTAGCTGGTGGATGGCCCTTGCTTGAAAACATTATGGTAATGATTAATAATAAGCCAGTCAATGTTCCCATATATATGAAGGGTCCAGAAGAAAGAAATCCGTGGAAGCAGAGTGTAGACTCAGTGCCTAGGGCTGGGGCTGGGAGAACACTGGAAGTGACTGCTAATGGGTATAGAATTCTTTCTGCAGTGATGCAATTGTTCTAAAATTGATGGCGGTGATTAGCTGCATGATCTGCGAACCTATGAGAAACTCTCAAATTACACACTATAAATTTGTGCATTGTATACATGGAAAGTGAACCTCAATAAAGCTGCTCTTTAAAAGCAACACCTGTACAGACATTTGTGAAAAAACAATGAACATTCAAGACAAATAACTATGAACTGATTCTATTCTTGAGCAAGCTCGTCCCTGAGACCGAGTTAAGAATTTGAGATACACTTCTTGCTAACTGGAAAATGATTCTCTAAAACACTTTTAGATACTTACTAAAATGAAACCGCAGTATTTGCAACTGACGGGGCATAAAAACGAAGTCCACCCAACATACCTGAGTAAATACGTTACTATCCAGTACATGGCTGAAAGTGTACTTGCTTCCACCACAAACAATAACTGCAAGAAACACTGTACCCGGAGAGTGAGAAGTCATTCTCCAACAAGAAACTAAAGCCGAGAGAGAAGGGGTGTGGGAAGAATGAGGAAGGGAATGGGCACCGGGGAAGTCTGGGCACTCCCGCCGAAGGAGTTCAGCTACATTAAATTCAACTTTGAAAGGCTTTGTGAACAGGCCTGGAGTCAAAGTCCCGGGCGCAGACCCACGAGCCCAGCTGCGCGGCCGAGAGGAAGTGCTGACCTAGCCCAGCAAGCATCGGACTTCGCGCGGGGCCCCGGGCCTGCGCCGCGGTAAGCGGACCCGCCGGGCGCCCGGCTCCCCCGCGTCCCACCGCCGCGCACGCCCCGCGCAGTTCGCCTCGCGCCGGGAGCCTCCGGAGCGGCCGGCTAGCTCTCCCGCCCCATCCGGCGCTTTGTCCTGGCCCCGGCGGCGGGCCTTCCTTCGCGTCCCCGCCGCGGCTCTGGGCCGTGCTGACAGCCTCGGAGCCCAGCGGAGCTACAAGCCCGGGGATCCGGCCCGCCGGTGAGCCGTCGCCCGCAGGAGCTGGGACCCGGCGGCCCGGTCGGAGGACGCTCGCCCCGCTTGAGAAGCCACCGCCCGCAGCGCACGCAGGCCGAGAGACGCCGAAGCCCCGGGCTTCGGAGCCCGCACCGCTCCCGACATCCTCCGCTCACCCAGAAATTCTCCACGAAATGCGCCATGACCATCGTGCCGCCGCCGCCGCCGCCACCGCGCCGGGTTCCGCGTCCGCACCCGCCCGCCGCTGTGTAAACACGGACCGGCCCCCACGGCGCCCCCGCCTCTCGCCGCCGCCGCCTTCTGCTCAGAGACTTGCCCGCACCCTCCAGAGCGCATGCTCCACCTAGCGGCCGGCGCGGCCCGAGCGCTTAGCAGACACGGCTCTGAGTGCGCATGCGCGCCAGTCCAGGCGGGGTTCTGAGTTGCAGGGTCCTGGCCCGTTGGCTTGAGTGTTGGCTTAGGAATGGTACAGAACCTGGTCCCTGAGGAGTCACCGGGAACGCCCGGAACGACGCGGCGGGCACTGGCCGAGGGGCGGGGCGAAGAGAGGGGCCTTGCCCTCTCGTTCTTCCTCGTGAGGCCAGCTTCCCCGGCCTTCGAGGATCTCGAACAGAACCGAAGTCTTGGCAAGCCCGGAGGGAGGAAACTTGGCTGCTGGCCACCGGAGGAGCCTTAGAGACCTTTGGTCAGCAGGGTGCCTTTCCTAAGTGGGAAGCAAGAACCAAAACAAACCGTTTCGAGGCCGGAAAGGGAGGAAACGCCCAGTGTCGCTTCAGAGTCCTGGAGCTGCCGCGCCGCCCTCCGGAGCCGGCGGCTGGACCGCCTGCTGAGAACCAGAGCGACCCCACCCGGGCTTTGGGGAAAGCCAGACCCCCTCCAGGACGGGTCACACAGCCCCTGGGAGTCTTACCAACTTGCACACTTCGGAAAAAGGAACAAATTTTAACATGCCTCGGCCTAAAGGAGAAACTAAATCCCCTTTCTATTCCTTACTTTCCAAGTGCTAAATAAACAAACAAACAACCATGTTGAGGTCTCAAGTTCATCATCACTTAGTTAGCTAGGCCAAAATCTGCAATTTTGACGCCAAGCTCCACAGATGGATTTAGTGTAGCTTTAACTAAAATATACACACCAGCTGAGCGTGGTGGCACGCGCCTTTAATCCTAGCACTGGGGGTGGGGCAGAGGCAGGTGGATCTTTGTGAGTTCAAGGCCAGCCCCGTCTACAGAGCTACAGAGTGAGTTCTAGGACAGCTGGGGCTACAGGGAGACCCTGTCTCGAAAAAGATTATATATATATTATATATATACACACACACACACACACACATCACACCTCCTGAGGTCTCGATTTCAAACATGGACAACGGAATACTTTATCTTAGGGACCCCCCCCAAAGTAAAAACCATTGTCCTTCATATGGATAAAATGTACAGGGAATAATTAGATAATGGGATTGTGGTTGTAGCTTTTAAATAATATCTTTCAAAAACATACCTATAATAAGACATCTACAATTTGATCTAAAGTAAGAAGTATGACCAGGATGTAGATGACCTAAGACTGGCTATGAGTTGATAGTTGGAGCTGGGTAGTGGAAAATGCTAGTTCTCTATAGTAATTTTTTTTTTTTGTATATTCTGTTTCAAAAAAAATTGACATTGACTTGCTAATATCACTTGGTAATAGTACCCCCTTTAGACACAAGAAAGGTGCCTATCCCAAACTCCAGGCTTTAAATAATCTCTCTCTCTCTCTCTCTCTCTCTCTCTCTCTCTCTCTCTCTCTCACACACACACACACACACACACACACATGCACACACGCACACACACCACAATTTCTTTCAAAAAGAAAACCTGGATGCATGCCCCTGTCATCCCTGATCTAATGATGAACACTGGCTCATAACCAAAAACCCCGTCTTCCATGACCAACACTATTCAGGTCCCAACAAAACTCCTGTTTGTCTCTTTTGCCTCCCCCAATTAAAAGGTAAAATGTAAATAGAGTGAAAACATAACATATAGGCAAAATGGTATGGCTACCCACATCAGAATTAGACAGCTTTGGAGTTCAGGCAAATTTGAGCTGCAGTAGTGTTTACATAAGAGAAGTTAACTTGTCAAACCCTTCCCTCAGCTTGAATGCAATAGGTTCTTACATAACAAAAAGTATTGTTTCCTAGTAGTGTCAAGCATAGATTTTCTTCCTATTGGGATTCTAATTTGTGGTTACAACATGGACTGTTTAGCATCGTGTTCACAATAATTGTACATGCTACATTGCCCTCCATTTGTATTCTTAACTCTAGTCTCATAAATAATCAAGGATAAGTCTTCCATGAAGATAGAGACTCTGTGTATTTCAAGCCTCTATGTATTTTGAATATTCATAGGCTTCATTGCTTTATAATTGCCTAGTATTTATTGTGGAACTTTATAAACAGTGATTAAGGTGACTAAACTTCAGATAAGATGGTATAATATAAGAAAACTGTAGGAGGTATCAGTCACCTGTCCTCTCAAGTGAGGTTTCCAGAAATCCAAGGATAAGCCTCTGACTAGTTAGCTCACTCACATGTCCTTTCTTATCCAAATATATTCTGAAATCATTAAAAGCTAACATGTATAACATGCATAACAACAATGTATAAGTCTGTCTGCCACCTGATACCTGTCACCTCATAGTTGCTCAGTTAATATCCAGTAAATGAATAATAAGCCTATCAACAATGTCAAGGTAGATGAGTCATTAGACATGTAATAACTCCATTCTTTTGCACATGCACTTTTTTTTTTTTTTTTTTTTTTTGGTCTTTTCCGAGACAGAGGTTCTCCATATAGCCCCAGCAGTCCAGCTGGCCTGGAACTCTGTAGAGCAGGCTGGCCTTTAACTCACCAAAGATCTGCCTGTCTGCCCTCCAAAGTGCTAGGATTAAAGGCGTGCACCACCACGCCCAGCTACACATGCACTTTAATTAATGCTACATCCTATACCTTATAAAACTATTATTTGTGGCCGGATGTGGTGGTGTATACCTTAATCCTAGCACTTTTAAGAGGCAGAGATAGGCGGATCTCTCCCATGGGTTCAAGGCCAGCGGGATCTTACATAGCGAGCCAAGTCCAGGCTGAGACTAAATGGGAGAACCCTGTCTCAAAAAAAGACCAAAAAAAAAACCCCACCCCCCAAAAAAATAGTATATATATATAAAAATTTGCTACTGATGACATGCCTCAGTTGGGTAAGAGCATGGTGCGTTGCAGAGCGAGCAGCTCAGCACCCACATGGCAGCTCAACACCCTATAACTCCATTTTCCAGGGCTCCAATGCCCTCTTTTGACCTCCAAAGACATCAGACTCACACATGGTCACATACATGCTTGCAGGCAAAGCACTCATACACATAAAATACATTTTAAAATATCATTGTTTAAGTCTTTCATTTCCTCACATTAATTAAATATTTTTCAAAAATAATTCTTCTGTGGCTTGATTATCTTTCTTTAAAAGAATTGACTACCTTGGGGCTGCGAGAGATGGCCTAGCCCAGTTAAGGAGTGCCAAAACTGCTCTTGCAGAGGACCCGGGTTTGATCCCCAACACCACATGGGAGCTGAAAACCGTCTTTGACTTCCAATTCCAGGGGAATCCGACACCCTCTTCTGACCTCCGTGCATTGCACGACATGAATGCACAAACTTGCATTCAGGAAGTACATTCATACACATTAAAAAATTAAATAAAAAATTTTTAAAAAATATTAAAAAAAAGAATTGACTACCTGGCTGGCAAGGTAGCCAATGCCTTTAATCCCAGGACTTGGAGGAAGAGGCAGGTGTATTCTTTGAGTTCAAGGCCAGGCAGGGTTCAAGGCCAGGCGGAGTTCAAGGGTCTACAAAGTGAGTCCAGGACAGGCGGGCTTTGCAGGAGACCCTGCCTCAAAAAATACAACAACAACCAACAACAACAATGATATAAGAATAAAGGGAATAGACTACCATGGGTCCTTGGAGAGGAAGGCTTCAGTGGCTCTGAAGAAGCACTTACTTGCTCTTCCAGAGGATTGGAATTCAGTTCTCCCCATCCACATGGTGGCTACCATCCTTCCCTAACTTCAGTTCCAAGGGAGATGCTACACCCTTTTGGGCTCCCTGATCACCAAGCATACATGTGGTATAGTTACAGTAAGCAAGCACTCACACACATTTAAAAAAAAAAAAAATAATAATTATATATATATATATAAATATATATTATATATAATATCTTTCTCTCAAAAAATCTTTTGCATGGCATGGTTGTGCGCGCCTTTAATCTTAGCATTTGGGAGGCAAAGGCAGGCAGATCTCTGTGAGTTCAAGGCCAGCCTGGTCTACAGAGCGAGTTCCAGGCCAGTGGGGGCTACAGGGAGACCCTGTCTCAAAAAGACCAAAAAAAAAAAAATTCTTTTTAAAAAACTAATTTTTTTTTTATTTTAAATTTTTGGGGGGGTTCTTTTTGAGACAGGGTCTCCCTGTAGATCCAGCTATCCTGGAACTCACTGTGTAAACCAAGCTGGCCTTGAACTCACAGAGATCCTCCTGCCTCTGCCTCCTAAGTGCTGGGATTAAATGCGTGCAACACCATGCCCAGTGGAAAAATATTTAAAAGTTGCTCTATAAGGAGATCTTTTTGGGAATAGGCTCCTAAACACTTTGCTTTTCATTGTGGGGTGTTCTCATCACCATATTTACCTTCCACTTAGTTTGTTTAAATTAATGTTTATTTTATGTGTATAAGTGTTATGCCTGCAAGCTGCATGCATGTAAGTACACCCATGTCATGAAGTGCCCATGGAGGACAGAAGAGGGCATCAGATCCCTTGGAACTGCAGTTATGGATGGTTGTGAGCCACCATGTGGGTACTGGGATTTGAACCCTGGTCTTCTGCAAAAAAGAGCCAGTGCTTTTTTTTTTTTTTATGTGTATGAGTGTACTGTCTGCATGTAGGTTGGTGCACCCGTGTCATGCAATGCAGCAGAGGTCAGAAGAGGGTGTCAGATTCCCCTGAAACTGGAGTTAAAGATGGTTCTCAGCCACCATGTGGATGCTGGGAGTCGAACCTGGGTCCTCTGCAAGAGCAGTTGGCAGAGCCAGTGCTTTTAACCACTGAGCCATTTCTCCAGCCCCTCCAACTAACAACCCGACCCCACCCTACCCCTGCTTAGGATTTTTAATCACACCTGCCATAGCTTGCTGGTTTCTGGAGAGATTGTTGCTACCCATTAAATTTTTGTCCAAGCAGAGACATTATAGCCTAAAGTATTCCTGGTCTATTAAATCATAATTTAATGAATGGTAACAAACAAGAGAAGGGAAACTTACATAAAATAACTCTAGATACTTTGGTTTACAAAATATGGCTCATGTCCAAGTTTAAGGACCCAATCCCTTAGGCAAGGCACCCAGAACACTTCTACTTTTGAATTCCTTAATATGAATATAGTCTTCCAATCCTGGGTTCACAGCTCAAAGAACATGAGTCAACATAATTGCAAGGCCCATTTCCTCATAGCCGCATTGAAAATTAGTTTCAGCTTAGAGGAGTTGCCTATAAAGAACATTTTCCCATTTGTTTTCAATAGAATTTTGCAAACATATTTCACTTACTCTGCAGATGAGGGTGGCAGAGGAGAAAGGCATGTAGACTTCTGCTCCCTGCTAACTTCCTAAAAGACAATAGGAAGTGACAAAAGAGCTAAGCCCCAAGCAGGAGAGAAACAGGCAGGTCTCAGAAATCTTGTTTTTATTCTCCACTCAAAAGCAGCATATTGAAAGTAAATACTCCATGCAAAACAGAAAGAAAAGCAAAGGCTTAGCAGGCTGAGTACGAGGGCTACAATGCAGAAACTTGCTATTCCGCTTGCAGAAGAAAGCTAAAAGCAACATTCCTAAACTCTGTCTGTTGTTAGCCTCCACCCAAGCACACTGTTCTTCACTCTTGGGATTGACAGCCTGCTTTCTGATGTGGCATCATCCCTCTGCCCCAGAATAAGATGTATTTCCTAAGGGCTCTCTTACATTGTTGTTTATGGAAGAAGTACAAAATACCCAACAGGTTTAGGATTTTACACTGCTAGTGGCCACAGAGGACCAAACAGACATTTTAAAAATAAAGCAGCAATTACAGGAAGCCACATAAGATAAATAACAGTGTAAAAACATAAGGATTTGTCATTAATATTAAGTGGAAAGGCAGAAGCTGACATGGGGAACAAATTCAAATTACAAATACATCAAAATATCCATAGAAAGAGACAAAATAATAAGACTCGAATAGAAAAATGGAAAAAAATACATGTGTTTAGAATATAAGTATTAAATATTTGATTTTTACTTTAATATAATAGTATGCAAATTAAAGTACAATTCTTGTTCTTTAGTTTTGTTTGAAGGTAAATGTAACTGGACCTAAGCTTCTTAAATATCTATCATTAATTATCTCCATTTATTTAGACAGTAGCTACTTACTGAGTACTTGTCAAATAAAAAGACTGCTTCTGCTCTTTAAAAAGTCACAGCCGGAGCTGGGCGTGGTGGCGCACGCCTTTAATCCTAGCACTCATGAGGCAGAGGCAGGCAGATCTTTGTGAGTTCAAGGCCAGCCTGGTCTACAGAGAGAGTTCCAGGACAGCTGGGACTACAGGGAGACTCTGTCTCGAAAAGACCAAAAAAAAAAAAAAGTCACAATCAGCATTGATTTCCAGAATATATAAATTACTCAAAAAACAAAGAAAGAAAACAAATGACCCACTCAATAGATGGAGCAAAGAGCTGAACAGAGACTTCACAAGCAAGGAATTAGAGATGGCTGAGGAACATCTTAAGAAGTGTTCAACAAAAGGGGGCTGGAGAGATAGCCTAGCGGTTAAGAGCACCAACTGCTCTTGCAGAGGACCCAGGTTCGATCCCCAGCACCCACATGGTGGCTAAGAACCGTCTGTAACTCCAATTCCAGGAGAACTCCAGTTTCAGAGGAATCTGAGACCCTCTTCTGACCTCCGCGGCATTGCACGACATGGGTGCACAAACCTACATGCAGACAGTACATTCATACACATACAAAAAAAAAATTAAATTAAATTAATAATAAAAAAGTGTTCAAAAAAAAAGAAGAAATGTTCATCTTTGCTAATAATTAAGGAGGCGCAAATTAAAACAACTTTAAGATATCATCTTACTCCAATAAGACTGGCTAGGATCAAGAAAACAAATGATACCAAGTGCTGGAGAGGTTATGGGGAAAGGGGAACACTCATCCACTGCTAGCGGGAATGTAAACTGGTACAGCCACTATGGAAAGCAGTGTGGAGAACCCTTGGGAGACTTGGAATGAACTTGCCACCTGACCCAGCCATATCACTCCTGGGCATGTACCCATAAGACTCATCTTACAGCAGAGATACATGCACAGCCATGTTTACTGCAGCTTTCTTCACAATAGCAAGGAGCTGGAACCAACCCAAGTGCCCCTCAGCTGACAAGTGGATAGAGAAAATGTGGTACATCATAGAACTTGGAGTTCTATGCAGCGGTAAAGAAAGATGACATCATGAGCTTTGCAGGTAAATAGCTGAAGCTAGAAGATATCATGCTAAGTGAAGTAACACAGTCCCAGAAAAACAAACGATGAATGTTATCCCGCATCTGTGGATGCTAGCACCAATTACCTAATTGTATGGCAAACTGAGCAAGCAACGTCGATGTGATCTGAAAATAACTGTGCTCTTATATTGTGAATCCCTTAAAAATTAAAAAAAAAAAAAAAAAGTCACAATCTGGGCTGGAGAGATGGCTCACCGGTTAAGAGCACTGACTGCTCTTGTAGAGGACCCAGGTTCAATTCCTAGCACCCACATGGCGGCTAAGAACAGTTTTTAAGCCTGGCATGGTGGCGCAATCTCTGGGAGTTCAAGGCCAGCCTGGTCTACAGAGTGAGTTCCAGGCCAGCTGGGGCTGCAGGTATTCCCTGTCTCAAAAAAAAGAAAAAAAAAGAAAAAGTCAGTCGGGTGTGGTAGTGCATGCCTTTAATTCTAGCACTTGGGAGGCAGAGGCAGGCAGATCTTTGTGAGTTCAAGGCCAGCCTGGTCTACAGAGTGAGTTCCAGGCAGCTGGGGCTACAGGGAGACCCTGTCTTGAAAAAAAAAAAACAAAAACGAAGATGCTAGAATAGTTACAATACAAAAAATTAATTAATTAATTAAAAAAAGAAAAAAAGAATAGTTAAACAATACTGTACACGGAATAGTACCTGGCCCACAATTGTTAACTGGTGAAAATTTTTTTTATGTGTATGAGTGTACTGTCTGCATGTAGATTGGTGCACTGTGTCGTGCAATGCTGCGGAGGTCAGAAGAGGGTGTTGGTGTCGGATTCCCCTGGAACTGGAGTCAAAGATGGTTCTTAGTCGCCATGTGGGTGCTAGGAATTGAACCTGGGTCCTCTGCAAAAGCAATTGGTGCTCTTAACTGCTGAGCCATCTCTCCAGCCCAGTGAATATTTGTTAAATGAATAAATTAGTGAATAGTTTTTTCAAAAGGATACTCTCACAAAAATTTCTTCCTTTTTCTTTCATAAAAAAGTGACAAGAAAGTATCCTAGATTTGCCAGGAATGTCCCCCCTACACAGTGATCTGGGGATCCATGAATAGTGGAGTCCAGAGCAACACTGAGGCCAACTAGGTTCCTAGAAGGGAGGGACCTAGAGGCCAACTAGGGAACTAGAAGAACAGAGCACTGGTAATTATACTGTAGGAATCCAATTAAGATGCATGATTAGTTGAGCTAAGAATGGAGGAAGCATACTTGGTCACCCTTAAAGACCCACCAAAGTCTAGGCAGGGATCTGACTCACTAGCTGCCATGATGTGGCTATGGGTCATTCCCCAGAGGTTCATGTCCAGAGACCTGGTCTTCAGTATGTTGCTGTTGAAACACTGGGATCTTTTAGAGGTGGATCTAGTGGAAATAATTAGGCTCCAGTGGGAAGTTACTATTGTTGTTTTGCTAAGCGGACATGACTCAAACTGCCTTCTATTTATGTTTATATCCATAGATAAGAGCTGTTCTTAGCCTTGATCTGAACCTCTGTTTGTAGCAGTCAATAGTTACTAGAGGGGCTGGAGAGAAAACTCATCCGTTAAGAGTACTGGCTACTCTTCCAGAGGACCCGGGTTTCAATTTCCATACCCACATGGTGGCTAACAATCAGCCTTACTCCAGTTCCTTCTGTCCTCTGAGGGTTTTACATGACATAGGTGGGTGCCCTTATATATGTGTTTATTTTATAAAATAAAAATAAATTTTAAAAAGTTTAAAGTTAATGGAGAGAGTTGTAACGGGTCAAAATGTTGGAGAATAGGTTGAATTCTCAGCCCTAAATGAGATATCACCCCCTCCACGGCCCAGGGGATAGAAAGAATGTAAAAGCCAGAGAATGAAGGACGAGTGCTATGAAATTTGGTCTTCTGGACATGACAGGACCATCGAGCTCATGAACTCACACCAAAGGTGATTACATGCACAGAAGACAGGGCTTGTAAGCATTTCAGCATGGTTGTAGGAGAGGCTCATGTGTCCCCACGCCTCCCTGAGGAACTGTTGGCAGTTAATGGTTACTAAGGGACGGGGAGTCATTTTTTTGCACTATGTAGCCTCTGGCAAGTTGCCCTTGCTCTAGTAAATAACCCCCACCCATGGTCCTGCAAGCAATTCTAATTAAACTCAGTCTCTCTCTCTCTCTCTCTCTCTCTCTCTCTCTCTCTCTCTCTCTCTCACACACACACACACACACACACACACACACACAGAGGCAATACTCTCATTTGCTAGAAATATCCTTCATTACTCTGACACCTCAAACTTTCAGCTCTGGAAGCGGCTTCGGCTTCATTCTATTCTCTCTCCCACTCGGATTTTCTTCAGACCTTCTCCCAGCTAGTTTCTGCTAATGCCTATGACAGAAGATCTTGACGTGGTCTTTGGTCCCTACCATGTCATCCTCCTTCCCTCCCTTCCTTCCTTCCTTCCTTCCTTCCTTCCTTCCTTCCTTCCTTCCTTCCTTCCTTCCTTCCTTCCTTCCTTCCTTCCTTCCTTCTTCTCCTTCAGCTTTCTGTGTAACCCTGGCTGGACTCAAATTTACCATTCTCTTGCCTCAGCCTCCCAAGTACTAGGATTATAGGTGTGTAACACACATCCATATCCTTCATTTCTTTTTCTTTCTTTCTTTTTATTAAATTAAAAATGTTTTAATTATGTATATATGTGTGTGGGTGTGTGCATGTGAGTGCCCATGCCAATGGAGACCAGAGACATTGGATCCCTCAGGAGCTAGGGTTACAGGTGGTCATGAGTCACAGTTGCTTGGGCTGGAGAGATGGCTCAGCAGTTAAGAGTGCTGACTGCTCTTGCAGAGGACCCAGGTTCCATTCCCAGGACCCACATGGCAGCTAAGAACTGTCTTTAAGCAGGGCATGTTGGCACATGTTTTTGTTTTTTATGTTTTTAAAAAAATTTTTTTTTTATTAACTTTATTTCTGTATGTGTATGAATGTACTGTCTGCATGCAAGTTTGTGCACCCGTGTGGTGCAATGCCGTGGAGGTCAGAAGAGGGTGTCGGATTCCCCTGGAACTGGAGTTCTCCTGGAATTGGAATTTCAGACGGTTCTCTGCCGCCATGTGGGTGCTGGGGATCGAACCCGGGTCCTCTGTAAGAGCAGTCGGCGCTCTTAACGGATAGGCCATCTCTCCAGCCCCGGCACATGTTTTTAATCCTAGCACTTGGGAGGCAGAGGCAGGCGGATCTTTGTGAGTTCAAGGCCAGCCTGGTCTACAAAGTGAGTTCCAGGACAGCTGGGACTACAGGGAGACCCTGTCTTGAAAAGACCAAAAAATAAAATAAAATAAACCCAATAGCTTTATATGTTGTTTTCTAAACTATTTTTTTATGTGTATGAGTGTATTGCCTACATGTGTTTATGTGCATCTTGTTATGCAGTGCTGGAGGAGGCCAGAAGAAAGTTTAGCTCTCCTAGAACTGGAATTACAGATAGTTCTTAGCCGCCATGTGGGTGCTGGGAATGCAGAACCCGGGTCCTCTGCAGGAGCAGCCAGTGCTCTTAACTGCTGAGTCATTTCTCCAGCCCCTTTATATATGTTGTTTTACGTCTGCATATTACAGGCAGTTTCACTGAATCCATGCAAACACTATCCCTGGTCCTCAGTGGGTACACAGGGAAGATAATGACTGCCCCTCCCCTGGAATCCTTCTGTAGCCTATAGTTCTACAGGAGGGGGGATAGGGCCCCAGGAGCCCCTCCCTGACCTGTGATTAACTGCTGTTAGTCTTAGTCTTGTGTAGGGCCACTGCAGGCAGCCACGGCTGCTGGGATCACAGCTTCCTTTGCTCTATCATGCCCAGAAGACAGCATTTCACAACCTTTCCCCCAATTTTCCAGGTCTTACATTCTTCCTGCCCCCTCTTCCTCCATAATCCCAGAGCCTTAGAAGAAGTGGTAGAGATGTCCTATTTTCCTTTATTTCTATCTGGCCTTTTGAATTAGTAAGCAAAGAATTTAGGAAGCAAATTCGTTTATACATATACCTGCACAAGTAACCCCCCACACCTACACACACACCACACACGTCACACCACATACAACACCTTGGGTTTCTTTGCCTTTATCTCCATAGACCCATCTTCCTCAGTAATATAATCCAAATTTCTACCCACAGTCCTTAGATAAATCATCAAAGAAGCAGACCTTTTGGCAGACAATGAGCTTCGGTTGTAAAAATTGAGCATATTTGTCTTGTGCATCCTTTTAATCATTTGTTTGGAGTAAACACCACTAGAATGTTACCTATAAATACA
Source organism: Rhizomys pruinosus (assembly GCA_009823505.1). Lineage (NCBI taxonomy): Eukaryota > Metazoa > Chordata > Mammalia > Rodentia > Spalacidae > Rhizomys > Rhizomys pruinosus. The sequence goes on along the minus strand of VZQC01013084.1, from coordinate 174,764 downwards.
TTTTCCTTTCTCGAGGTATCTTTAAATGGGTTTCCTTCATTGGAAGAGGCAAGAATTCATAGTGCTGAGTAGCTTCATATGCTTCTGATACTGAGAAAATACGCTCCAGGGGGATAACCTGAGTTGCCCAAGGTCACATAACAAGTGGAGGCTGTCAACTTGGTAGTATGAAAGAGGCATGGGGCTGGGGAGATAGCTCAGTCAGTAAAGTGCTTGCAGCACAAGCATGGGGACTTCAGTTTGATCCCTTGAAGCCACATTTAAAAAGCCTGGAACAGGGCTGGAGAGATGGCCCAGCGGTTAAGAGCACTGGCTCCTCCTGCAGAGGACCCGGGTTCGATCCTCAGCACCTACATGGCGGCTGAGAACTGTCTTTAACTCCAGTTCCAGGGGAATCCCACACCCTCTTCTGACCTCCGAGGCATTGCACAACAGGGGTGCACAAACCTACATGCAGACAGTACATTCATACACATAAAAAAATTAAAAAACATTTAAAAAGCCGGGAACGATGTTGTTGTGTGTTCGTTAATCCTCCCAGCACTGGATAGGCCAGGCGGTGGTCCAGAGGTTGACCCCTAGTCTATACACACACACACACACACACACACAGAGGCATGGGCAAAGTGTTACAGAGGGATATGAGACCTTAAGGTCAAGGAAAAAGGTGAACTCATTTGCCCACCAGAACTTAATTCTTTGTTTCATTTTGCTCTTTTAGTTTTTTTTTTTATTATTAATTTTATTTATTTCTGTATGTGTATGAATGTACTGTCTGTATGCAAGTCTGTGCACCCATGTCGTGCAACGCCGCGGAGTTCAGAAGAGGGTCTCGGATTTCCCTGGAACTGGAGTTCTCCTGGAATTGGAGCTTCAGACGGTTCTCAGCCGCCATGTGGGTGCTGGGGATCGAACCCGGGTCCTCTGTAAGAGCGGTCGGCGCTCTTAACCGCTAGGCCATCTCTCCAGCCCCCAGCTCTTTTAGTTTTAAACCGGCAGGAGCTGGCGCTCAACAGTCTCCACATTCTCTCTAAAGACTCCTTGGCTTCCTCCTCCCTCACCTAGGTACTCTATCCACATATGCATGTTAATCAGGATCCCATAAAAAAAAAAAAAAAAAATCAAAGAGCCGGGCGTGGTGGCGCACGCCTTTAATCCTAGAAAAAGATGAACAACATGTTTGGCAGAATGCATGAGCTCTGGTGGGGTGGGGGGGTGGGGGGGGACACGGGTCTAGATTTTATTTTGTAATGTAATCTTGTATAAAAAATGTATACGTGGGGGGGGGGCGTGGTGGCACACGCCTTTAATCCCAGCACTTGGGAAGCAGAGGCAGGTGGATCTCTGGGAGTTCAAGGCCAGCCTTGTCTACATACTGAGTTCCAGGACAGCTGGGGCTATGGGGGAGGCGGGGCTGGAGAGATGGCTCAGTAGTTCAGAGCACTGATTGCTCTTCCATAGGACTGAGTTCATTATCTAGCACCCACTTTGGCTGGCTCGAAATCACCTGTAACTCCAGCTATAAGGGATTCTTGACGCTCTTCTGGCCCTATGGTACCTGCACACATATAGCACACAGGCAGCTCCACATGAATAAAAAATAAATCATTAAAAAAAATCTTTAAGAACCACTGCTTAAGTCTCTAAATAATTCTTTGTAGGAAGGGCTATTCTGAGTCAACCTGGGAAGATTCAAAGTAAGGAAATATAGGTTGGGGTACAGCTTAGTGTAGAGATCATCTACCAGCATGCATGAGGCCCCAGGTCCCCTCTCCAGAAACACACAGAGGAAACAACATTTTTTTAATTATTATTTAAAAAAAAATTTATTTATCTTCTATGTGTATGAATGTACTGTCTGCATATAGGTCTGTGCACCCGTGTCGTGCAATGCCACAGAGGTCAGAAGAGAGCGTCGGATTCCCCTGGAACTGGAGTTAAAGACGGTTTTCAGCCGCCATGTGGGTGCTGGGGATCGAACCCGGGTCCTCTGCAAGAGCAGTCGGTGCTCTTAACCACTAGGCTATCTCTCCAGCCCCTGAAACAACATTTTTGTTTCCAGCCTTAAAATTCTAAAGGATGAAATCTGTCTTTGTGTATTTTTCTTTATCTTGTTTCAAGAAGAAACCATCACCAACTAATTTGTCAGGGGGGGTATTTTTTATTTTATTTTATTTTTTGTCTTTCTGAGACAGGGGCTCCCTGTTGCCCCAGCTGTCCTGGAACTCACTCTGTAGATCAGGCTGGCCTTGAAACTCACAAAGATCCGCCTGCCTCTGCCTTAATTTTCATTTAGGGCCAGAAAAATGTATGTAATTTTTTTCCCCAACCTCCCACATACGAAAGCCACTTCTTTCCTTTATTCAAAGCCGTCTTCAGATCTGTCCTTCAAGAAAAGAAAGTTTGGGTATAATCTTCCTTATATTTATCTTCTTTCTTTTTCTTTTTTTATTTATTTTCATATCTGTATGAATGTACTGTCTGCATGCAGGTTTGTGCACCCATGTCACGCAATGCCACAGAGGTCAGAAGAGGGCGTCAGATCCCATGGAACTGGAGTTAAAGACGGTTCTCAGCCGCCATGTGGGTGCTGGGGATCGAACCCGGGTCCTCTGCAAGAGCAGTAGGTGCTCCCAACAGCTAGGCCATCTCTCCAGCCCCTTATCTTCTTTCAATATTCACTGAAAGACACAGCCTTTAAATTGGGCAGTCTAGATCTGGTCACCAAAATCCACCAGTATCCTTGATTTGTAACATCCTCTTGGTTTTCCCCTTGCAGGTCTATGGGTTTGTATTGCGTCATCCCCTACTTTTTACTTCATGTAGAGGCTTCCACATCTGAGAGCAGAATACATATATAGTTTTTTTTTTGGGGGGGGTCTTTTCAAGACAGGGTCTTCCTGTAGCCCCAGCTGTCCTGGAACTCACTCTGTAGACCAGGCTGGCCTTGAACTTACAAAGATCCACCTGCCTCTACCTCCCGAGTGCTAGGATTAAAGGCGTGCACCACCACGCCTGGCTCAGACATATATAGCTTTATAGGTCCAGCTGCTCAACAAACACTTCCTAAAATGCCTATTGTGTGTTGGCTCTGTATTAACTGTGTGATATACTGAGGTGAAGAAAATAGGTGAATCCTGCTGTCAGGGATCTTACAGCCAGTAAGGTTGAGCAAGTTAGTCTATAGAATATGTCTGTAAGTAGATGCATAGGAGACTGATAAGTACACTGGGAAAACAAAAAGCCAGACAACAGCTGGTGTTTTGTTGAAATATAGCACATAATAGCATGAGATCCACTATACAAGGTGACTACATGAATAACAATGTACTTGCACTTTTGAAAATTACTGAAGATTTTGTCTTCAGTGTGGAGGATCTAATCAAGAGCCTAACTCATGTTAGGCAAGTGCTCTACCACCCCCAGGCCCAGGAATAGATTTTAATTGTTCTCACCATACAAACAAAAGTAGTATATGAGGTAATGGATACATTAGACTTTTCCATAATATATACATATTTCAAAGGAACATTATGGGACAGATTTTTTCAGCTGAAAATTTTATTAGGCCAGGAATGCTGTCATAGATCTATAATCAAAGCACTCAAAAAAAGCTGAGGCAGGAAGAGAATGAATTTGAGGTCAGCCAGAGCTCTCTAGAGAGACCTAGCTCAGAAAAAAGGGGGGAGTGCCTAATGATAAGGGTCAATGGCAGAGCTTGTGTCTAATGTGTGTGAGGACCTGAGTTCTCTCTGGAACTATTATTATTCCAGTTCTCACTGGAATAATAATCATTTTTAAAATAACAAAGGAAGGACCATTTAGCATATGACTCTAGAATTAAACTTCCAAGGTTTTTTTTTTTTTTTTTTTTTTCTTTTTGAGACAGGGTCTCCCTGTAGCCCCAGCTGTCCTGGAACTCACTCTGTAGACCAGGCTGGCCTTCAACTCACAAAGATGAGATAGAGACCTGCCTCTGCCTCCAAGAGTTCTAGATTAAAGGCCGTGTGCCACCACGCCCGGCAAAACTTCCAAAGTTTTAATATCTGGCTGTTATTATGAGCTTGTGACCTTGGGGATATGTGTTTACCATTTATAATGGAGTTACAAACTTCAAGGAGGGATGATAGAACATACTTCAAGGGTTGCTATAAGAATCAAAATATATAGAAAACTGAAAATAGTGGCCTGCTTCCTAGTAAATACAGTTATCATAAGCGTATTTAATTATTATTACTAAATACGAGGGAGAAGGCTGAGCTACTGTCAAGAGAAGGAGTCGAGAAATTCTGGTGGTGTGCCGGAGGAGGAGAATTGGTTACAAAGGCAGGAAAAGCAAGCACAAAGCAACATATAAAATGGGGCAAAAAAATACAAGTGGGAGCAGACTACCCACAGAGCCTTGGAGAACACTTCTGGTAAGGTTTGCAGAGTGGTGGTGGTTAATCATTAGAGTACTCTCAGCCTAAGGAGTGTGACTTGAAGGACCTTCCTTTTCTTTTTTCTTTTTTTTTTGTGTGAAGTCTTTTGAGGAAGATTTCAAAGTAAAGGAAATATATGGCTGGGTACACTTAGTGCTGTAAGGATCATCTAAACCGCATGTTGAGGGCTCCAGTGTCCCCTCTCCAGAAAACACACAGAGGAAACAAACATTTTTTTTTATTTTTTTTTTTATAAAAAAAATTTATTTATCTTCTATGTGTATATGTATGGTCTGCATGTCAGGAGTCTGTGCACCCGTGTCTTCAGTGCCACAGAGGTCAGAAGAGAGGTTAATGCGAGATTCACCTGGAACTGGAATGTTGGTAGTTGTTTATGAAAGGTTTTCAGCCGCATTGTGGGTGCTGTAGGAACTGAAACGGGTCCTCTGCAGAGAGTCGGTCGAGGCTCTTAAACCACTATGGGGCCTATCTCTCCAGCCAGCCTGAGAGCAAACATTTTTTGTTCTGAGCCTTAAATTCTAAAGGATGAAATCGAGTCTTTTGTATTTTTTCTTGTTTCAGAGAAACCACATCACCAACTAATTTTGGGTGGGTGGGTATTTTATTATTTTTATTTTATTTTTGTCTTTTGGCAGGGGTCCTGCCCTAGCTCCAGCTGTCCTGGAACACTTGTGACCAGGCTGGCCTTTAAACTCAGAGCTCCGCCTTCTACTCGGTCCCTCTTGAGTGCTGGGATTAAAGGTGTGCCAACACCCTCTGCCCAGTGTTCTTAAAGAATGGTTCTCTAGCCATCATGTGGGATGCTTGGCGAATTGAACGGAGGGTCCCATCTGCAAGAGCAGTTGGTGCTCTAACAACAGCTAGAGCCATCTCTCTCCAGCACCAAGAAGGAGCATTCTTTTTTTTTTCTTTTTTTCTTTTCCTTTTTTTTTACTGTAACTTTTTATGTGTATGAAGTGTACTACCTGCATGTAGGCAATTGTGTACCTGTGTTGTGCAAATGCCTCGGAGGTCAGAAAAAGGGCCTTTGATTTCCACGCGGGAAATGGAGTTAAGACTGTTCTCAGTCACGATGTGGGTGCTGGGGATCGAACACTGGTGTCCTCTGTAAGAACATCAGTGCTCTTAAATCACTAGCTATCTCGCCAGCCCAAAAAGGAACATTCTTAAAACCCAGTGCTGTGGCCCCCAGGTTCTCGCAAGTGCCTGCCGGCTTGGCGGTTAGCCCATTACCCCCCGCCCCCGCCCTCGCTTCCAGATGTCTTCCCCCTTGCGGCCTGGTCTTGAAACTCGCCAAGATGCGTCGGGAAAAAGAAAAACAAGAAATAAGAAAAAAGAAAAAAAAAAAAAAAGAAAAAAAATAAAAGGCNAGTCGAGGAAATTCTGGTGGTGTCCGGAGGAAGAATTGGTTACAAAGCAGAAAAGCAAGCACAACAATCATATAAAATGGGGCAAAAAAATACAAGTGGGAGCAGACTACCCACAGAGCCTTGGAGAACACTTCTGGTAAGGTTTGCAGAGTGGTGGTGGTTAATCATTAGAGTACTCTCAGCTAAGGAGTGTGACCTTAGAAGGACCATTCTTTTCTTTTTTCTTTTTTTTTTGGTGAGGGGTCTTTTTGAGAAGATTCAAAGTAAGGAAATATAGGCTGGGGTACAGCTTAGTGTAGAGATCATCTACCAGCATGTATGAGGCTCCAGGTCCCCTCTCCAGAAACACACAGAGGAAACAACATTCTTTTAATTATTATTTTAAAAAAAATTTATTTATCTTCTATGTGTATGAATGTACTGTCTGCATGTAGGTCTGTGCACCCGTGTCGTGCAGTGCCACAGAGGTCAGAAGAGAGTGTCGGATTCCCCTGGAACTGGAGTTAAAGACGGTTTTCAGCCGCCATGTGGGTGCTGGGGATCGAACCCGGGTCCTCTGCAAGAGCAGTCGGTGCTCTTAACCACTAGGCTATCTCTCCAGCGCCTGAAGCAACATTTTTGTTTCTAGCCTTAAAATTCTAAAGGATGAAATCTGTCTTTGTGTATTTTTCTTTGTTTCAAGAAGAAACCATCACCAACTAATTTGTCGGGGGGGTATTTTTTATTTTATTTTATTTTTTGTCTTTTTGAGACAGGGTCTCCCTGTAGCTCCAGCTGTCCTGGAACTCACTCTGTAGACCAGGCTGGCCTTAAACTCAGAGCTCCGCCTGTCTCTGTCTCTTGAGTGCTGGGATTAAAGGTGTGCACCACCCTGCCCGGCTTAAAGATGGTTCTTAGCCATCATGTGGATGCTGAGAATTGAACGGGGGTCCTCTGCAAGAGCAGTTGGTGCTCTTAACCGCTGAGCCATCTCTCCAGCCCCAAGAAGGAGCATTCTTTTTTCTTTTTTCTTTTTTTTTATTTACTTTTTATGTGTATGAATGTACTGTCTGCATGTAGGTTTGTACGCCTGAGTTGTGCAATGCCTCGGAGGTCAGAAGAGGGCATTGGATTCCCCTGGAACTGGAGTTAAAGACTGTTCTCAGTCACCATGTGGGTGCTGGGGATCGAACCGGGGTCCTCTGTAAGAACAGTCAGTGCTCTTAATCACTAGGCTATCTCTCCAGCCCAAAAAGGAACATTCTTAAAGTGATGTGGAAAACAGGTTATAGAAGTGCATGACGGCTGGCGGTTGAACATTACCAGCACAGCACTAGATTCAAGATGTATTACACCTTGAGGCTGGTCTTGAACTCCCAAGTGCTAGGATTAAAGGCATGCGCCCCCACGCCTGGCACTTTTTTTTGTATATATAAACATTTTATACATATGCCAGATATATACACACAATCTATGGATATTTTAATACATATTTTCTTTTTTTAATTTTATTTATTTATTTATTTTATTTATTTATTTTATTATTATTATTTTTTTTGGTCTTTTCGAGACAGGGTCTCCCTGTAGTCCCAGCTGTCCTGGAACTCACTCTGTAGATCAGGATGGCCTTGAACTCACAAAGATCCACCTGCCTCTGCCTCCCAAGTGCTAGGATTAAAGGCGTGCACCACCACGCCCGGCTTAAATTTTATTTATTTTTGTAAGTGTATGAATGTACTGTCTGCATGTAGGTTTGTGCACCCTTGTCTTGCAATGCCTCGGAAGTAAGAAGAGGGTCTCCGATTCCCCTGGAACAGGAGTTCTCCTGGAATTGGAGTTACAGATGGTTCTTAGCCGCCATGTGGGTGCTGGGGATCGAACCCGGGTCCTCTGCAAGAGCAGTTGGTGCTCTTAACCGCTAGGCTATCTCTCCAGCCCCAATACATATTTTCTTGCATATAAATATACTATCTCTGGAATAAAGGATATGTAAGAAAGTGGTAATGGTGATCTTTTGAAGAGAGGAACTAGGTGACAGTAGTGGAAAGAAGACTGACTCCTGCATCTTGTAATATTTGCTTTGTGTCAATGTACCATCTAGCTAGAAACAGATAAGTAAACTTTAACATTAAAGAGAAGAATCAGAATCATTTTACCCAGAGGTTTAGAAAATAGTGGCGGACCTGGGGTTGGAGGATAGGGTTATAACCAAAAGTAACAGGATGGATTGGACACTCAATATGAAAAACAAAACAAAACAAAAACATGAACATCACTAACGAGGTGATGTATAATAAAGAAAAAATAAACAAAAGTGAAAATATTAAACATGGAGTGCACACGTTTAGTCCCAGCACTTGGAAGGCAGAGGAAGTTGGATCTCTGTGAGTTCAAGGCTAGCCTGGTCTACAAGTTCCAGGCCAGCTGGGGCTACAGGGAGACCCTGTAACCTGGCTGAGGATATGGCTCAGAGGCAGCGCTCGACTGGGATGCATAAGACCCTGGGTTTAATTCTGAGCACTGAAAAAAAAAGTTTTCATTTTGTCTTTTTTTTTCAATTTTTTAATTAATTTTATTTATTTCTGTATGTGTATGAATGTACTGCCTGCATGCAAGTCTGTGCACCCGTGTCATGCAATGCTGCAGACGTCAGAAGAGGGTCTCGGATTCCCCTGGAACTGGAGTTCTTCTGGAATTGGAGTTTCAGACGGTTCTTGGCCACCATGTGGGTGCTGGGGATCGAACCCGGGTCCTCTGCAAGAGCAGTCGGTGCTCTTAACCGTTAGGCCATCTCTCCAGCCCCTCACTTTGTCTTTTTATTTCAATGAAATTTGGATGCTGTCAGCTGTGCAAGGTTATTATGTAATACATTATTGCCTTAATTTAATAGGATTATTTTATTACTTCCTAGCAGTAAATGCATATGACTTCTAAATTTCAGCCAATGGCTCAGCACCTAACAGCTATACAGTTCTTGCAGAGGAGCTGAGTTCAGTTCCCAGCCCACACATTGAGGTGGTACAAATGCTTGTATCTCCAGCTCCAGGGGATGCAACACTGTCTTCCAGATGCTGCAGGCACTGTGTCATGTGCACATACCCACACACAGACACACAAATACACAAATACACACAAATACAAGTAAAAAGGAACTCTTTTTAAATAACTGTAAATTCCAGTTTAAGTTATTATTCTATTTTGCTTCTCTTTTTTCAAACTTTCCTGTCTAAGAGTATCCATTTTCTTTTTTCTTTTTTTTTTTTTTTTCGTTGGGGGTAGGAGGGCTTTTTGAGATAGGGTCTCCATGTTGCCCAGCTGGCCTGGAACTCATTACATAGAACAGGCTGGCCTTGAACTTATAGAGATCTGCCTGCCTCTGCCGCCAAGTGCTGCCAGGATTAAAGGTGTGTGCCACCATTCCCAGCAAGAGTATCTATTTTCTCTTTTCTTTCTTTCTTTCTTTCTTTCTTTCTTTCTTTCTTTCTTTCTTTCTTTCTTTCTTTCTTTCTTTCTTTCTTTCTTTCTTTCTTTTCTTTCTTTCTTTTCTTTTCTTTCTTTCTTTTCTTTCTTTCTTTTCTTTCTTTTCTTTTCTTTCTTTCTTTTCTTTTCTTTCTTTTCTTTCTTTCCTTTCTTTCCTTTCTTTTCTTTCTTTCTTTTCTTTTCTTTTCTTTTCTTTTCTTTTCTTTTCTTTTCTTTTCTTTTCTTTTCTTTT
>VZQC01013084.1:132148-164087 GCA_009823505.1 Rhizomys pruinosus | reverse complement strand
GTCTTTTTGATTTCCAGCTGTCCCCTGCCTTGGCCTCCCAAGTGCTGGGATTAAAGGCATGTGCCATGCCCAGCTAGTTCCTATGGTTTTGAAAAAATAATTTTATAATAAAAAATGAATTCTTATTCTCTTATTCTGGGGTTTTTGAGAGAGGCTGGAGCTGTATCATGCTCAGCAGAATTCTCCTAAGTGTTTCATGTGAATCATTTCCTTTAAATGTTTTGCAGCCTTTTGAAGATTAGCACTAAAGGGATGTCACAACACAGTCTTTCTCCTGTTCTCTCTTAACGGTAGGGTACTTCCTGAAAAATTGCGAATAAGCTGTGATATTTCTTGCTCAAATCTACTTCCTCAGTGCCAAGCCATGTCCAGAAAAATCTTGGCCACTAAAACATTGTACGTGCAAAAACGGGGTTATTGATTTTTCTCTTCAGCTCTGCACTTTGGTTGGCTTTTTCTCAGTTCCACAGCTCTGTGTTCTGTGCCTGAATGCATCTGTTTGGCCTTTGATCCTTTGGCTTTCCTTTCTATTTCAGGTCTAGTTGACTTCAAGTTTCATGAGATATAGAGTTGGTATTACCATTTCTCTTTTTTCTTGCTATTTTTATTTCTTTTTTTTTTAATTTTATTTATTTCTTTTTGTGTATGAATGTACTGTCTGCATGCAAGTTTGTGCACCCGTGCAATGCTATGGAGGTCAGAAGAGGGTCTCGGATTCCCCTGGAACTGGAGTTCTCCTGGAATTGGAGTTTCAGACGGTTCTCGGCCACCATGTGGGTGCTGGGGATCAAACCCGGGTCCTCTGTAAGAGCGGTCGGCGCTCTTAACCGCTAGGCCATCTCTCCAGCCCCGCTATTTTTATTTCTAAAAGGAGAGACTTAGAAAAGACAGAACTTTTCTTTGTCATGTTAATAATCAGATATCTTTAGATCATTGAAATCATTTTGCTTTGTTAGTTTTGTGAAGGTACAAAATAGGTTTCATTATGAGATTTCCATACATCATATTACATTGTTGGTATTTGCTCCTCCCACTGTCCCTTCCCTTCCAGCTGGTCTTCTTCTCCAAACAGTTCTCCTGCTTTGATGTCACACACAAGGTCTGTGTAACTTCTGCAGACAAGAAAACCCACTCTCTGTATCTTCCACCCTCCTCAAATAGTCTCCCCCCCCCCTTTTTTTTTTTGTCTTTTTGAGACAGGGTCTCCCTTAGTCTCAGCTAGCCTGGAACTCACTATGTAGACCAGGCTGGCCTTGAACTCACAGAGATCTGCCTGCTTCTGCCTCCCAAGTGCTAGGACCAAAGGCGTGCACCACCACACCCCGCTTCTCTCTCCCTTCCTTTACAGTCCCTTTTTCTTTTTTTAAAATTAATTAGTTAATTAATTAATTGTTTTATATATTTTTGTACTAGGTTATGTTACAAATCAAATCTAGACCCATGTCCCTTTCCCTACCCCACCCCTCACCCCACCAGATTCACTGTTTCAGTCAGTTCTTTGACGCAGACAGTCCCTTTTCTAGTTTCATGTTATTTGAACACATATACACATGCTAAACATACATGTTTAATCTAGATTTATCTTTCTGAGTCTTATTTCACTTAATGTCACGATCTATAAGTCCATCCTTTTAAAAAAAGATTTTTTTATTTTGATTTTATGGGTATGAGTGTATTGCCTGCATGTATGTAAGTGCACTGTGTCATGCAATGCCTACAGAGGTCACAAGAGGGTGTCAGATCCCCTGAAATTGAAGTTATGGATGGTTGTGGGTTCTGGTAATCAAATCCAGGTCCTCTGCAAGAACACCCAGGGCTCTTAACTGCTGAGCCATCTCTCCAGGCCCAACCATACTTTTTTATCTCCTTTTGTGAGACAAGGTCTCATTATGTAGCCTTGGCTGGCCTGGAAGTCCATATGTAGACAGGCTGGCCTAAAACTCAGAGATCTGCCTGCCTCTGCTAGGATTAATGGTGTATGTACAACATCACCCCTGGCATAGCATGTTTTCTTTACCCATTCATCTGCTTATAGGCATCAAGCCTGAGTTCCATAATTCGGCTATTGTGATTAGTACAGCAATAAACATGGATGTGCAAGTAACTTTGTGGTGTGGTGAGTATGTATACCAAGAGAGCTATAGGCAGAGCATGTGGCAGTTCTGTTTTAGTTTTGAGGAACTTCCATGCTGATTTCCATCGTGGTTGCTCTGCTTTGCATTTTCACCAAGGAGTGTAGAGTGAAAGGCTCCATTTCCTCCTCACCAGCATTTTCCATTCCTTTTCTTTTTCTTTTTGAGACAGGGCTCCCTGCAGCCCCAGCTGGCCTGGAACTCGCTATATAAACCAGGCTGGCTTTGATCTCACAGAGATCTGCCTGCCTCTGCCTACCAAGTGCTGGGATTAAAGCCACCATACCCAGCTACATTTGTTTACTTGATGATAGCTACACTGACTAGACTGATTTAACTTTTTATTTTTGGTCTTTTTGACACAGGGTCTCCCTGTAGCCCCAGCTGTCCTGGAACTCACTCTGTAGACCAGGCTGGCCTTGAACTCACAAAGATCCATCTGCCTCTGCCTCCCAAGTGCTAGGATTAAAGGCGTGCGCTAGCATGCCCAGCTAGACTGATTTAACTTTTAACTTAACAACAGAATGGGCTTCATTCTAGCATTTTCATACATTTTCAGTGTTATTTTCATTTGCCACATTAATTTTGCCTGACATTTAATAGCCCCTTTCAATCTTAGTACTTCTTTGTTTGGGGGAAACTTTTTTAAAATTTATTCTTTATGTGTATGAATGTACTGTCTGCATGCAGGTCTGTGCACCGGTGTTGTGCAATGCCTCGGAAGTCAGAAGAGGGTGTCAGATTCCCCTGGAACTGGAATTAAAGATGGTTCTTAGCCGCCATGTGAGTGCTGGGGATTGAACCCAGGTCCTCTGCAAGAGCAGTTGGCGCTCTTAACCACTAGGCCATCTCTCCAGCCACAGAAACTTTTTCTTTAATGTATCTTATAAATTATTTATTTCCTGATCACAATTATCTAGAACATTTATAAGCTCAAGACTCAATTTCAAAAAACGCATACAATATTACCTTTCTCAGTTGAATATTAATGTGTTCCATTTATAAAATAAATTTCATTATAATTATTAATATGAACAAGTTGCCTCACAATTTGAGTTTCCCGCTATTTGAAACATATTTAGCAAAATAAAATACAATGTTTAAAAAAGCAGGCTTTTCATTATATGAAGTTATATTAAAAAGTATGTAGGGGCTGGAGAGATGGCTCAGCAGTTAAGAGCACTGATTGCTCTTGCAGAGGACCCGGGTTCGATTCCCAGCACCCACATGGCGGCTAAGAACTGTCTTTAACTCCAGTTCCAGGGGAATCCGATGCCCTCTTCTGACCTCCGAGGCATTGCATGACATGGGTGCACCAACCTACATGCAGACAGTACACTCATACACATTAAAAAAAAAAGTATGTAATATGCATGTAGTCTAATAAGATTAATCTTTTTTAATATTTTTATTGAAGTTGTGTGTGTTTCATTCATTATTTCTCAGTCCAATCTAGACTCATCTCCCCTTCCATGCCCCCCACCAGACTGGAGTTCATGTACTCTGCCATTCCTGTTCTTAGAGAACTTTACTGTTTCAGTCAGTTCCCTGTCCCATTTCCTCTGCTGTTCCCTCCAATCTGTATTGCTTCAACATATGCATATATATACATCACAATTATACTAAAATTATGTCATCTGCACACAAACTGTCATTTCCATATCATATTTCAGGATTCACATTTTACCTTTTAAATTTTCTATTACTCTAAACTATGCCTACATATCCTCCACCAAGATTACAAAGTATCAAGATTACAAAGTCTAAAAATAAGTGGAGGGTTAATACTCGAGCCTGTTAAGGGATTTACTTTATAAGAGCACAGCTGCTTGCAGGGTAAGGGGTATATATTGATGGTGCTCAGTTTGCCTTACAACCGGGTGCTTGATCCATGGATGAGGGATACCATTCATCGTTTTTTTTTTTTTTTGTCTTTTTGAGACAGGGTCTCCCTGTAGCCCCAGGTGTCCTGGAACTTGCTCTATAGACCAGGCTGGCCTTGAACTCACAAAGATCCATCTGCCTCTGCCTCCCGAGTGCTAGGATTAAAGGCATGTGCCACCATGCCCAGTTCGTTTTCTTTTCTAGGACTGTGTTACTTCACTTAGCATAATATCTTCTAGCTCCATCCATTTACCTGCAAAGTTCATGATGCCATCTTTCTTTTTTTTTTGTCTTTTCAAGACAGGGTCTCCCTGTAGCCCCAGCTGTCCTGGAACTCACTCTGTAGACCAGGCTGGCGTTGAACTCACAAAGATCCGACTGCCTCTGCCTCCCTAGTGCTAGGATTAAAGGTGTGCACCACCACGCCCAGCTAATTTAACTTTTTACTATACTTTTTCCCCAGGCTTCCCTGTCCCCACAACTCACCACCTATCCAGACTATATGACTTGGCAGTTACTTTAGATGTTCCATTAAATGTCATACTTCACAGAAGCTGATTTTTTTTTAAGTTTTTAAAACTGCATTTATTTGTGTGTGCACATGCAGATACACATGAAGGTCAGAAGAGAACTGGGAGAGTCGGTTCTCTCCTTCAACTATGTGGGTTCTGGGGATCTGGCAGGTATGGTGGCAAGCATCTTTAGCCACTGAACATCTTGAGAGTTTGTGAATGTGTGAAAGTGTGGTTTCAAGTACCTTATGATATTAGCTATATTTAAAGTTTGCATCTTTTCCCATTAACTTTGATTTTCAGAGTGGGCCATTCTGTTCCTGTAGTTCCGTGTTCTTTTACACACCCATGGATTACCTAGAATGATTTACTTCTTGTTCCCATTTATCGGATGGGAAATCCTAGCTTCAAATGAGAACTGTTATCTGGTGGTGAATGAGACTTTGTTTTGAGAGAGTATCCCTGTAGCTCTGGCTGGCCTGAAACTTGCTGTGTAGATCCTGTTGGTGTGAAGTTCACTAGATCTGCCTACCACTGCTGGGCTTAAAGATGTGCACCATCATGCTTGGCTGGAATATGAGTTTTGATTACAGGATTGGGCCTCATGGGACTGGGTCATGTTTCTCTGACCCTCCAGGACACTTGGACTGGGTAGAGATGCTGTAGACTCCAAGGATCCTGGCTTCTCTTAGCATTCTCCAATCCGGATCGGCGGGTGACTTTGACTCTTATTTCTGCCCAGACACTAAAGCTAGCTCCTCTAGGTCCAACCCCAGGAGCTGGTAGGTTCTTACAGGACTGGTTTAGCTATTTGTTTTAGTTGACTGAATACCCTGTTCCCTTTAATGGTTTTAAGTTCTTCCACTCTGCTGGAATTTTCTGTCAATCTCATGTTATATAGTCTCTCTCTTTTTTAATTTTATTTATTTTTGTATGTGTATGAATGTACTGTCTGCATGTAGGTTCTGTGCACTGCCGTGGAGGTCAGAAGAGGGTCTCGGATTCCCCTGGAACTGGAGTTCTCCTGAAATTGGAGTTACAGACGGTTATCAGCCGCCATGTGGCTGCTGGGGATCGAACCCGGGTCCTCTGCAAGAGCAGTCGGTGCTCTTAACCGCTAGGCCATCTCTCCAGCCCATAGTCTCTTAAACATATCTGTGTATGGCTGGAGAGATGGCTTGGCGGTTAAGAGCGCTGACTGCTCTTGCAGAAGATCAGGTTCGATTCCCAGCACCCACATGGCCGGTAGGAGCTTTTTTTTTTCCTTTTCTTTTTGAGACAGGGTCTCCCTGTAGCCTCAGCTGGCCTGGAACTCACTCTGTAGACCAGGCTGGCCTTGAACTCACAAAGATCTGCCTGCCTCTGCCTCCCAAGTGCTAGGATTAAAGGCGTGCGCCACCACTCCCGGCTAAGGAGCCTTTTTTTTTTTTTTTTTTTTTTTTTGTTTTTGTTTTTTTTACTGTTTTTGAGACAGGTCCTCCTGTAGGCCCCCAGCTGTCCTGTAACTCGCTCTGTAGACCAGGCCTGGCCTTGAACTCACAAAGATCCGCCTGCCTCTGCCTCCCAACGTGCTAGGATTAAAGGTATGCGTCAAGGAGCCTCTTTAACTCTAGTGTCCAGGGGAACTGACGCCCTCTTCTAGACATCCATGCATTGCACGATGCGGTGCCCACAACCTACATGGCAGACAGTACACTCATGAAACAATAAAAAAGTAATAGGGCCTGGTAGAGATAGCCTCAGCTGTTAGGGAGTACCTGGTTGTTCTTGCTAGAGGACCCGGGTTAGATCCCCAGCACCCGCATGGCGCTAGAAACCGTCTGTAAACTCCAATTCCAGGAGAACCATTTCCAGGGAATGCCGAGAACACTCTTCTGACCTCCGCGGGCATTGCACAGACACGGTGCACAGACTCACATGCAGACAGGTACATTCATACGTATACAAAAAATGCACAAACCTACAGCACAGACAGTACATTCATACATACAAGTAAAAAAGTTTTTTGTTTTTTTTTGGGGCTTGAGAGATATGCTGTCGTGGGTTAAGAGCACGACTGGTCTGCAGAGGACCCGGGTTCCGATTCCCAGCACACACAACGGCGGCTTAGAACTCTGTGAGAGAATCCGACAACCTCTTCTGACCTCCGCGGCATTTTGCAACACCGGGTGCACAAACTACCCGCAGAAGTACCATTAGATCACATAAGAATCAAATTAAAAAATATCTCTTGTTTGCTAGAGATACGCTGTTTTTTAATGTGCGTTTTTTTTTTTGTTTTTTTCTTTTCTTTTTGGACAAGTTTTCCCTGTAGCCTCAGCTGCCTGGAACCACTCTGTAGACCCGGTGCCTTGACTCACAAGAATCGTCTGCCTCTGCCTCCCAAGTGCTAGGACATAAGGCAGCGCCCACAACGCGCCGGCTTGTGACTGTTTTGAATTTTTAATTTATATTTCACAGAGCTGGAAAAGTGGGAAGTTTCAAGTTCAAGCACGTTCACAGCCTTTGTTTTTCGTCCAGTCACTTCTCATTCTCTTCGTCTCCAGTGGCCTGTGGTTTTCCCGTGAGCTCATTATCCTGAAAAATAGTTGGGCCAAGAAGGGCCTCCGAAGGGCTGCTTCAGAGTTTTCTGAGGAAACGTAGGTAAGTAGCTTGACTGAGATTATCTTACTCTCTCCCTGAGTGCCAACTGGGGAGTACACTCTGCTGCTGTTCTAGGCCAAACGCACTGGCCTGGGCTGGGCAACAGCTCGGTTCTGGGGAGCAAGTGTCTTTCTAACGTGATCAGTAGCAAAAGGATCCACATTAGCATTTTCCATCTTCATGGGTCAAATGACAAGACTTTGGAGCCTCATTCAGAAGGTACTCAGTTCTAGATCTATGCCATCAGACAGTATTTCCAGAATCCAACTCTTAGGGAGCCCTGCTGGTTCAGAGCAACCTTTCCTTTATTCTGGAAGCAGGGGCAGGTGGGCATAGAGTAATGAATGCTTCCCTGGGATAATAAAAAAAATTAATTAAAAAATTACAAAACTCCATTTGGCTCCGGAGGGCGTGGTGGCACACTGTAATCCAGCACTATGGAGGCGGAGGCAGGCGGATCTCAGTTGAGCTCCAGGCCCCATTTGGCTAACTATGCTGTACTTGCGGTAATTGTGTACTTTTAGGTGAGTTATCTCATGAAATCGGAAAAAGAATTCTCCACAGTAAGTGTTAGCATTTTCAGCTGACACAGAAGCAGAGGCTGAACACTTTCTAACTTTCGTTACTTGTAGACAATTTAAAAGGATTAAATTGAAATTAACTTCCCAATAAGTACAGTCAATGAGAACAATTTTGGGTAAATTTATGAAAAACTTATCGCCTTGGCTCGTGTTTAATCGTTGTTTTATGGGTTTGTGTAATAAAACTTAGGCAGCTATAGGTCAAAGACAAAAATTTAAAAAACAAAAAGAGGGGAGATTGAGGAGGTGGGGTCATATTCTCTGGGAACAAAATTGAAAAACTCTGTGTTCCAATCCTATTGATAAATTTTTCAATTTTGAGATCTTGAACTAACAATGGGAGGAGATTTATATGTTCCCCAGGTAAAACATCAATCTTAAATGCCATGAAAACGTACAAACTTTTGGCTGTGCAGGATGAACTGGGAATTGTCAGCAGAGAGGTTGACCATCTGAACATTAAGGAAGAGGAACCTCAGACAGCCTTTAGTCACAGACACTGAGCATCTCTCTGAATTCTATTGGGGTTGTTTATAATGGGCCCTAATGGAGTTTACCTTCGAGATGCTGAGAACCTTCCTACCTCTCCCCTTAATAGAAAAAAGAAAAACATAATGGTACTGAAGTCATTCCTTCCCTAAAAGGGTAAGGGAAGAATTAGAGCCAACGTTAAGCAGTGGGAATTTTTTTTTTTAATTTTTTATTTCTGTATGTGTATGAATGTATGTCCTGTAGATGCAAGTCGTGCACCCGTGTCTGCAATGGCCGCGGAGGTCCAGAAGAGGGTGTCGGATTCCCCTGGACTTGGAGTTCCTCGCCTGGAATTGGAGGTTCAGACGTTTCTCGGCCGCCAGGTGGTGCTGGGGATGAACCTGGGTCCTCTGGAAGAGCGTCGGGCGCTCTTAACCGCTATGCCTCTCTCCAGCCCAGTGGGTAAATTTTTTTTTATTATTTCTTATTGTATGAAATGTAACTGTCTGCCTGCAAGTTGTGCAACCCGTGTCGTGCAATGCCGCGGAAGTCAGAAGAGGGTCTCAGGATTCCCTGGAACTGGAGTTCGCCTGGGAATTGGGAGTTTCAGACGGTTCTCGGCTGCCATGTGGGTGCTGGGGATCGAACCGGGGTCCTCTGCAAAGCGGATCGGCGCTCCTAACCGCTAGCCATCTCTCCACCCTGGTAGTTTCTTATAAAAACAGGTATAACTAATCTTTGTAAATTGACTGATAGGCATAGGAACTGTGAAAGAAAAATTCTCTAGAGCAAATTACATAGTAAAGTCTTTTTTTTTTTTTTTTTTTGTACTTTTAAGACAAGGGTCCTCCCTGTAGCTCCCGCTGTCCGGGAACTCACTCCTTTAACCAGGCTGGCCTTGAACTCACAGAGAGCCACCTGATCTACCTCCCAAAAAGAGCTTAGGGATTAAAGGTGTGCACCTCCACACCCAGCAATAAGCTCCTTATAGGCTGTGTAATTGAGCAAAATATATTACTACAGGACAGCTCTGAAATCAGCAATAGATTATTCTGCCTAGGAGATGTTGCTAGGGGATTCAAACCCCCGCCAAAATTATAAAGCCTTTTGCCTATAAGTTGGATATATGCAGGAGAAAGGCAGTAAGTTCCTGTTTTCGAAGACCGGGTGTGAGCATGAAAATGTAACGAGACGTCACTTGCTAACATTCACCTGGCCTCTGAAATGCCCATCGACCGTTCGCCAAAGTCAACTAAAGCAATACAGCAAAAATTGGGTCTCCTTGAGACAGCAAGACTCTTCCGTCAGTATCAGCTACAACTCAAATGCCTGGAGATGCTGTGTCAACAGTGGCAGACAAATGTTTGTATATCCTAAATCTAATTGCTATTAGCTCTCCCTTGGAGGAATAATTCATGGCTGATGCCACAGCTTATGTCCTCTAGGTGATAGGAGAGGTTAATAAGCCACAATAAGAACTTGTCCAACCCTTTATAGAGAAACCAGTTTTTGGATTAGCATACCATCCAGGCATCTTTGTCTAGGCTCACAGCTTAGCATTGTCCATAATAATTACTCTGCTTAAATGCCTGTACATCCCAATGCTTTGTGCTTTGTTAGTATGACTAAAAAGGTATCACTGGATAGCTGTCAACCCATGAAGGGAAACAACCTGAACAGACTATGTCCCCAAAGTCACATTCCAGAAAGGAAAAATGGACTGTATTGCTTCTCACCCACTTGTGCCCCCTTTCCCAAAGCCTAGGAACAACTTGCGGAAGGGAGGCTGAGGCATGGTAGTAGAATGTTAAGGGCTGCAAGAGATTGGGGGTGAAATCAGTGAGCTACAGCATATAGACTGAAATCCTGATTGATCAAATGCCTGTGCATACAAGCATCTCCAACTGGACTATGGGAACATTGGGTTGTTCAGAATTTGGACATAGAGACTTGCAAATTGGTTTTTACATGAATGTTACATTCATTGCTTATGCTTAAAAATTTGGCTCACTTAAAAAAAAAAACCCATTTAACATACTTGTACGGCAACTGAGTAATGTCATGTTTTATCCGAAACTGTGATATTAGTATGGGTAGAATCCCCCTTTTGAAAAAAATAAACAAATAAAGAGTAAAAATAAAAAATAATTTTGTTTCACACTTCAGGAAAAAAAAAAAAAAAGAAATATCAGCCAATAATTGTTTGGGATGGAATCCAGAGACAAGTTTAGAGATGGCAGAGATGAGCACATCGTAGTTGTAGTTTCTAGGAAGGTGTGTGAATGGGTGCGTGGCATCTTTCCATTTGATGGAAAAATTCCCAAATCACCATGAAACAAATAGGTAGCAGAAGTTTGCCCGGGTCCTTCTCAAATACACAGGGTTGTCAGTGGGCTNTCTTGCAGAGGACCCGGGTTCGATCCCCAGCACCCACATGGCGGCTGAGAACCGTCTGTAACTCCAATTCCAGGAGAACTCCAGTTCCAGGGGAATCCGAGACCCTCTTCTGACCTCCGCGGCATTGCACGACACGGGTGCACAAACCTACATGCAGACAGTACATTCATACGTACAAAAAAATGCACAAACCTACATGCAGACAGTACATTCATACATACAAAAAAAAATCTTTTGTGTTTGGGCTGGAGAGATGGCTCGGCTCGGTGGTTAAGAGCACAGACTGGTCTTGCAGAGGACCCGGGTTCGATTCCCAGCACCCACATGGCGGCTTAGAACTGTGGAGAATCCGACACCCTCTTCTGACCTCCGCGGCATTGCAGGACACGGGTGCACCAACCTACACGCAGACAGTACATTTATACACATAAAAAAATAAATTAAAAAATATCTCTTGTTTGCTAGAGATACGCTGTTTTTTAATGTGCGTTTTTTTTTTTTCTTTTCTTTTTGAGACAGGGTCTCCCTGTAGCCTCAGCTGGCCTGGAACTCACTCTGTAGACCAGGCTGGCCTTGAACTCACAAAGATCTGCCTGCCTCTGCCTCCCAAGTGCTAGGACTAAAGGCATGCGCCACCACGCCCGGCTTGTGCTGTTTTGAATTTTTAATTTTATTTCACAGAGCTCTGGAAAAGTGGGGAAGTTCAAGTTCACGTTCACGCCTTTGTTTTCGTCAGTCACTTCCTCTTTCGTCTCCAGTGGCCTGTGGTTTTCCCGTGAGCTCATTATCCTGAAAAATAGTTGGGCCAAGAAGGGCCTCCGAAGGGCTGCTTCAGAGTTTTCTGAGGAAACGTAGGTAAGTAGCTTGACTGAGATTATCTTACTCTCTCCCTGAGTGCCAACTGGGGAGTACACTCTGCTGCTGTTCTAGGCCAAACGCACTGGCCTGGGCTGGGCAACAGCTCGGTTCTGGGGAGCAAGTGTCTTTCTAACGTGATCAGTAGCAAAAGGATCCACATTAGCATTTTCCATCTTCATGGGTCAAATGACAAGACTTTGGAGCCTCATTCAGAAGGTACTCAGTTCTAGATCTATGCCATCAGACAGTATTTCCAGAATCCAACTCTTAGGGAGCCCTGCTGGTTCAGAGCAACCTTTCCTTTATTCTGGAAGCAGGGGCAGGTGGGCATAGAGTAATGAATGCTTCCCTGGGATAATAAAAAAAAATTAAATTAAATTAAAAATCCCATTTGGCTGCCGGGGGCGTGGTGGCACACTTAATCCTAGCACTAGGTAGGCGGAGGCAGGCGGATCTCTTTGAGCTCCAGGCCCCATTTGGCTAACTATGCTGTACTTGCGGTAATTGTGTACTTTTAGGTGAGTTATCTCATGAAATCGGAAAAAGAATTCTCCACAGTAAGTGTTAGCATTTTCAGCTGACACAGAAGCAGAGGCTGAACACTTTCTTTTACTTGTAGGACAATTTAAAGGAATTAAATTTAAATTTACTTCCCAAATAAGTAGCAGTCAATGAGAAACAATTTGGGTAAATTTAATGAAAACTTATGCCTTGGCTCTTGTTTACGGGTATGTGTAATACAACTTAGGCATCTATAGGTCAAAACAAAAATTTAAAAAAACAAAAAGAGGGAGGTGGGAGGTGGGGTAGTATTCCTTCTGGGATACAAATGGAAAACTCTGTGTTCCAATCCTATTGATAAATTTTCAATTTTGAGATCTTGAAACTAACAATGGGAGGAGATTTATATGTTCCCACAGGTAAAAACATCAATCTAAATGCCTGAAAACGTACAACTTTTGGCTGTGCAGGATGGACTGGGAAATGCCAGCAGAGGCTGACCCATCTGAACATTAAAGAGGAACCTCAGACTGCCTGAGTCACAGACACTGAGCATCTCTCTGAATTCTATTGGGGCTGTTTATAATGGGCCCTAATGAAGTTTACCTTCCAGATGCTGAGAAACCTTCCTACCTCTCCCCTTTATAGGAAAAAGAAAAACATGATGGTACTGAAGTCATTCCCTAACTGTAAATTAGAGCCAACTGTTACAGTGGTAATTTTTTTTTTTAATTTTATTTCTGTATGTGTATGAATGTACTGTCTGCATGCAAGTCTGTGCACCCGTGTCGTGCAATGCCGCGGAGGTCAGAAGAGGGTGTCGGATTCCCCTGGAACTGGAGTTCTCCTGGAATTGGAGTTTCAGACGGTTCTCGGCCGCCATGTGGGTGCTGGGGATCGAACCTGGGTCCTCTGTAAGAGCGGTCGGCGCTCTTAACCGCTAGGCCATCTCTCCAGAGATGTTACTGGATGGAAGTTCATTCTAAAACTACTCTGTTGCTTTATGGATCCCCCTTTTCTAACTCAAACATAGTCAATGANGCTTTATTTTTTGGTCTTTTCGAGACAGGGTCTCCCTGTAGCCCCAGCTGTCCTGGAACTCACTCTGTAGACCAGGCTGGCCTTGAACTCACAAAGATCTGCCTGCCTCTGCCTCCCAAGTGCTAGGATTAAAGGCGTGAGCCACCACGCCTGGCTAGGGACACACCTTTAATCCTAGCACTTGGGAGGCAGAGGCAGAGGCAGGAGGATCTTTGTGACTTTAAGGCCAGCCTAGTCTACAAAGCAAGTTCCATGCCAGCAAGGGCTATAGGGAGACCCTGTCTCAAACACACACACACAGACACAGACACAGACACACACACAGAATATTAGTGACTTGGAAGGCAGAGGCAGGTGGATCTCTGTGAATTCAAGCCCAGCCTGGCTCACATAGTTCTAGGCTAGTTGGGGCTACAGGGAGACTCCATCTCACCACCCATCTAATGTGTGTGTATATAATATATATTTTATCATATATAATATTCCAATATATATAATATATATGTAATGCATATTGGCAGAACCACAAGTGAAATAGGAATATCCATAGTTTTACTTGGGTGATAGAGGTAGAATGCAGGGCTTTGAGCACCTGAGCCTACATACTACCCCTGAACAATATATACCCTGATCCCTACAAATTTTAAAAGCCCTCTTACTATTTTTCAATAGATAATTTTAGGTCCAACAACAGGTCTAGTGGGTACATGGACACATCTTTCAATTTTCTGATCTGGGATACACATATCTGGGGGTAGCTCAGTGATCATCTGAATATACCTCAGTCCTGCCTCTTGTGATAATCAGAATTAAGCTGCTCTGCTAATAATAAAAGAATTTTTTTTGGGGGGGAGCTTGCTGGCCTATTGGCATGAAATGTCTCAAGCAGCAAAAGTAGAGAATAAGAACATGAATACAGAACAGATGCTGTCAATAACAATGAATGCCAACTAGCTGCAGAGAAGAAAAAAAATTCCAAAGACCAGGCTGGTGGTACAGCTTTGCCTGTAATCTCAACACTTGGGAAGCAGAGGTAGATGGACCTCTGTGAATTAAAGTTCCAGGGCTATAGAGTGAGAATCTCAAAACATTATACTATAGCAGCTATTTAGGATCTCTTCACATTATTATTATTGGTCTTTTTGAGACAGGGTTTCCCTGTAGCCCCAGCTGGCCGGGAACTCACTATGTAGACCAGGCTGGCCTTGAACTCACAGAGATCTGCCTGCCTCTGCCTCCTGAGTGCTGGGATTAAAGGTGTGTGCCACCACACCTGGCTATTAATGTTTTAACAAAATGTTTTCACTTTTGTCCATCTATACAAAATTGGTAGTAATTTTTAAACTCAATCTTCAGGATACACGGTATCAAGTATGGCAAATATCAGTTATCAAAACAAAATTTATTCCAAGTACAGGTCTGAACTTGTGGTGAGAAAAGTAGCTAACTTACCTAAGGACCCTTGAAAAATGTGCTGTAGCTGGATACTGGAAGTGGAGAAACAATCTGAACTGTCTATATAAATACCAAAACCTAGTTTCTAAGTTTACCAAGATAGTTGAATAAGATTGGAACTAGACTTTTTTTTTTTTTTTGAGACAGTGTCTCCCTGTAGCCCCCACTGGCCTGGAACTCACTCTGTAGACCAGGCTGGCCTTGAACTCACAAAGATCTGCCTGCCTCTGCTTCCAGAGTGCTAGGATTAAAGGCATGCACCACCATGCCCAGCAAGAATGAGACCTTTTTTTTTTTATGTATATGAATGTACTGTCTGCATGTAGGTCTGTGCACCCGTGTCGTGCAATGCTGCGGAGGTCAGAAGAGGACATCAGATTCCCCTGGCACTGGAGTTAAAGACGGTTCTCAGCCGCCATGTGGGTGCTGGGAATCGAACCCGGGTCTGCTACAAGAGCAGTCAGCGCTCTTAACCGCTAGGCCATCTCTCCAGCCCTGAGACTGTTTTTAAACTGAACCTGAGTTCTCTGGAAAAGCAGCAAGTACTCTTACCCATGAGCCGTCTCAGTAGACTGAAACTAGATTTGTATTAGGGTTAAATAAAGACAACACACTGATAACTGGAGCCAGGTTTATTATTTGCTGAGAAATGCTACCAATGAGCAGAGTGGTGGTGGAGGGAGAATGAATTAAAGTTGAAGGCATAAATATGAAGCTATGTTTATTTTCATATAGAGATGTTCACTGCTGAGCAGACAGTGTACATAATTTTCATGACCTCTTTACTGAGAAACACAGCAAAGGCAGTGGCAGTCAATACACCCAGCACCAGATCTTAATTTCTAAATGCCAATTAAAAAAACAAAAAAAAAACCCCAACCCCAAGCCTCTTCTCAGTGCAGCCACATCTGCCAGGATGCACTGCAGTGCCTCTGGCTTAGAAAAGTGCAAACTTTTTTCTTTATCTCTTTTCTGGGTACAGGGTAAAGGTTTCCGTGCCCTCTGGGCCTTTTCACCCCCTTTGCCATGCTACTGCTTGTCCACTTCCATTGCAGATGGCATGGCTTTCCCTTGGCAGCTGCCAAAGTTTACAGCTCACCTGCTCTGCCATGCTTCTCTTAAACTGTTAACAGAACTTGAACCCAGGGCCTTGTAAATACTAAACACAGGTTGTACCACTAAATTATAATCCCAGTCCCAAGAATTTAACTTCCAACTACAAAGGATGTAAGATAGAATCTGATGTAGGTAAGAAACAGTAAATGAACTTTGTTGTGACTTACCCTGCTGCTGTTTAAATTACAAATGGACTTCTGGAGATGGTAAAATTTCAAATAGCCATCGATTTTTTTTTTTATCAAATTTGTAAAAGTGGTGGCTTTAGAATACTAGAAAAAGTAAAATGAAGCAGTAAGATGGTAACTGGGATGACAATTCCCAGTAGAACTCACAGATGTTCAATAACTCTATTTGGACAGTTACCAAAGAACATTCAAGATTTTTTTAATTAAATTTTATTTTTGAGGGGTCTCCCTTTAGTTCCAGCTGGCCTGGGGCTGGCTATGTAAACCAGGCTGGCCTTGAACTTACAGAGATCTGCCTGCCTCTGCCTCCTGAGTGCTGGGATTAAAGGCGTGCACCACCACGCCTTGCCTAAGAAGGTTCTTAGCTACCATGTGGGTGCTGGGATCAAATCTGGGTCCTCTTCAAGAACAGTCAGTGCTCTTAACTGCTGAGCTATCTCTCCAGCACCAAGATGGTTTTAATTTTTGGAATGATGACACTCATTCTTTTGGTTGATGAAACTACAAGACAATTATTATACAACTGGGGGAGGGACAGGAGAGACAGGACACCTAGTTCTTAAATGCTGAATGGTCTTTTTACATTCTGTCCCAGGCTGGAGAGATGGCCTAGCGGTTAAGAGTGCCAACTGCTCATGTAGAGGACCTGGGTTCGATCCCTAGCACTGACATGGCAGCTGAGAACCGTCTTTAACTCCAGTTCCAGGGGAATCTGACACCCTCTTCTGACCTCCGAGGCATTGCAAGACACAGGTGCACAAACCTACATGCAGACAGTACATTCATACACATACAAAAATAAATAAAATTTAAAAAATTGTCCCACTTTTTCCTAATCCAAAATCTGTGAGCCAAGTCATGAAGTAGGCAGGCGCTCTCCACATTGTGTGCAATCCTACCTCATGTCATAAGCCTCACTACGTAACAGGTACAAGTACTCTGAAATGGATGTATCACATCAGGCTTTTGGACAATGACTGCCCTTATCAGCTCTGGAGTCACACTGACAAGTTCCATTATTTGGTTTCAAATCCTTCAGAGGCTGAGAAGATCTTTTTTTTTTTTTTTTTTTTTTGGTATTTTCAAGACAGGGTCTCCCTGTAGCCCCAGCTGTCCTGGAACTCACTCTGTAGACCAGGCTGGCCTTGAACTCACAAAGATCCACCTGCCTCTGCCTCCCAAGTGCTAGGATTAGGCAGCCATGAAGATTTAAATAAGCACTTTCACACTGTCCTCTTACATTCAACAAATACTTGAGAATCTATTGTGCATCAGGAAATATTCAGGGCACTACTCATACTTGAGCAAACAAAACAGAAAGCCCCTGCTTCCTTGTGGAGCTTAAAGGTTAATGATATACATTTTGTCATGAGAGAACATCAGGTCCTTGGTAACTCAAAAGGTCCAGTGCTGGGCATGGTGGCGCACGCCTTTAATCCTAGCACTCGGGAGGCAGAGGCAGGTGGATCTCTGTGAGCTTCAAGCCAGCTGGGACTAAAGAGAGACCCTGTGAAAAAAAAAAAAGTGAAGTCCATAAACTAGCAGTAAGGCATCTGGGAGCCGTTGAAAATAACACAATGTTAGGTTCCACAGACTTATCAGACTAGTACATGCATTTCAACCAGATGACAGGTGACTAGGGTCAGAAGTATCAAGAATTTGATTTAAAAAGTACTTTTATTTTATGTGTATGCTTCAGTTGTTTGCATGTATGTGCTACTGTGTTGTGTAATGCTCATGAAGACTGGAGGGCGCTGGATCCTGGAACTGAAGTCAAGGACAGTTGTTAGCCACCATGTGAGTGCTGGGATTCAAACTCACGTCTTTTGCAAGAACAGCCAGTGCTCTTAACTGCTGAGAATGGTTAAAAAATTTAAAATCCCTCTAAAGAAGTTTCAAGACTACACTTTGAAGGCATTTAGGAAGTGGAAATTTGCTCATTATAGGTATATACCCTATGTTCCCACAAAACACTGTCAACATTGTAGAGTTGATCCAGGTAAATGGCACCCTCTAGTGGAAATACCTTCACATATATCGAATCTGGTTCTAGTTCGTTCTAAGGATCTTAAGAAAATTAGTTTTTAATTTTTGTGTTAAGGGTGTGTGCTGGATAGCTTCAGTGTCAACTTGACACATCTGGGTTGAGGAAACCTCCACTGGGGAACTGCTTCCATTGGACTGGCCTGTGGCCTATTTGTGAGGTGTTTTGATTGCTGAGTGATGTCGAAGGGCCCAGCCCACTGTGGACAGTGCCATTCCGGGCAGTTTATTCTGTATTGTACAAGAAAGCAGGACCAGGCCAGTAAGAAGTGTTCCTCCAGGTTCCTGCCTTGAGTTCTTACTTTGGGCCCCCTAAGTGATGAATTGTGACCTGGGAGATATAAGATGAATGGACCCTTTCCTCCCCAAGTTGGTATTGGTCAGGGTGTTTTGTCCCAGCAACTGAAAGCAAACTATTCAGACAGGATTTAATGCCAGACAGGTTTGCCAGCCCAAACCTGCCTTTAACTGATCCAGCTGTCTCTGCCTCTGCCTCTTAAGTGTATTACAGGTGAGCCACACATCACATTTTTTTTTTTAATGTGTATGAGGGTACCGTCTACATGATGTAGGTAGGTGCACCCTTGTCGGATTCCCCTGGAACTGGAGTTAAAGATGGTTCTTAGCCGCCATGTGGGTGCTGGGAATCGAACCCTGGTCCTCTGCAAGAGCAGTCGGTGCTCTTAGCCACTAAGCCATCTCTCCAGCCCCTACACTAAAGTGCATTTTAAGACCTAACAGCACTTGGGAGGCAGAAGCAGTTGGATCTCTGTGAGTTCAAGGCCAGCCTGGTCTACAAAGTGAGTTCCAGGCTAGCTGAGGCTTCAGGGAGACTCTGTCTCAAAAAGGGGGAGGGGGGGACATAAATGTACATCTACACTGAAAAATAAAATGGAAGCATAAAAAATTAAAAATATGTGGGGCTGGAGAGATGGCTCTGCAGATAATAGGGGAGCACATGTATGTCTGGTGCTGTGCTGTGGGGGCCAGAAGAGGGCACTGGATCCCTTGGAACTGAAGGAGTTATTACTTGCCATGTGGATGCTAGAACTGAACCCAGGTCCTCTAAAAAGTGGCAGTCTGTAACTACTGAGTCATCTCTTCAGCTCTTTTAAAAAAATTTTTATTTATTATTTATGTGTATAAGTGTACTGTCTGCATGTAGGTTTGTAAACCTGTGTCGTGCAATGCTGCGGAGGTAAGAGGGTGTAGGATTCCCCTGGAACTGGAGTTCTCCTGGAATTGGAGTTACAGACGGTTCTCAGCCCGCCGTGTGGGCGCTGGGGATCGAACCCAGGTCCTCTGCAAGAGCAGTCAGCGCTCTTAACCGCTAGGCCACCTCTCCAGCCCTCTTCAGTGCTTCTTTTTTTTTTTTTTAATTTTATTAATTTTATTTATTTCTGTATGTGTATGAATGTACTGTCTGCATGCAAGTGTGTGCACTTAGTCCTTCTTTTAAATGTTTTGGATTTTTTTTTTTTTCTTTTTGGTCTTTTCAAGACAGGGTCTCCCTGTAGCCCCAGCTGTCCTGGAACTCACTCTGTAGACCAGGCTGGCCTTGAACTCACAAAGACCCGCCTGTCTCTGCCTCCCAAGTGCTAGGATTAAAGGCATGCACCACCACACCCGGCTGGATTCATTTACTTTTATTTGATGATTAGTGTTACACCTGCATGGATGTAGTATAAACGTGCATACAATACCTGCAGAAGAGAGCATCAGATCCTCTGGAACCGGAGTTACGGATTTTGTTAGCCACCATGTGGGTGCTGGGAACAAACCCCAGATCCTTTGCAAGAGCAAGTGCTCTTAACTGCTGAGTCATATCTCCAGCTCCATAAAATAAAGCTTAAAAACAAACAGGAAAGCACTTAGTAATCCTCAAATCATTCTGTTTCACATAGAGTGGGCCTTTAAGCAAGTGCTGAGAAACATCAGATAATCCATTTTGAACTTGGAGAAAATGTACCTTTAAGATAAAAAGCAAACAATTTAAGGAATTTTCCCCATAAAGACACTAGGTGGATTACAGAAGCATTTTACCCAACCTTGCAGAAAATTATTACCTGAGTTTAGCAACAAAAACTTACACTCTTTACTCTCCCAGCATAGAGCTGACCCATCTTAAGACATACACATTACATAATCTTGCCTGCTTTCAGACCTGTTTTTATTATAAAGCATGAACTTGTTTTAAAAACTAGTTTCATGTCTGTAATCCCAGCAGAGGCCGAAAGATCTCCAAGTCTGAGGCAAGCCATGGCTACATAGGATCACCCTGGCACAAAAGCTTAATATACCAGTGCCTACTTATAAAATACACATGGCCGGGGCTGGAGAGATGGCCTAGCAGTTAAGAGCACTGACTGCTCTTGCAGAGGACCGGGGTTCGATTCCCAGCACCCACATGGCGGCTGAGAACTGTCTTTAACTCCAGTTCCAGGGGAATCTGACACCCTCTTCTGACCTCCGTGGCATTGCACATGACACAGGTGCACAGACCTACATGCAGACCAGTACATTCATAAACATAAAAAATAATAAAATGTTAAAAAAATATATACATGGCCAACAAAGGTCTTCTCTGGAGTGAATTTGTATGCTTAAAACATACAATTATATATTTATATACCATACACTGCTGTATCGTCTGGGGATTTTATATAAATGGCTTTTTAAAAAGTACTCTACAGAAACTGACATCTTCCAAAGGTTGGATTGTTACCTTTGGTTGTCCAGGTGTTCAACCTTACTGAGGGCAGCCTTTCCACAAGAGTGGTACTAAAGGAGCATGATCTTTCATCAGCACTTTATGCTTTTATATTTGATTTTTCTTCTAATTTGGAAACGAATATATTACCAAGATCTTTTTACTTCTGTCTATAATGTTTAAGTGAATAAACTAGAGTTGGATTTCAACTAATTCAAAAATTTAAGCTCATTATCTGTTGATGGACAGACTGATTTCTTTGCTAACTGAAGAGAAAGCATCTCTGTAACACATGATGAAAAATGTGGTAAAAGCAATGTGTGGTATGGACCAGACCTTTAATCCCAGCACCCAGGAAGCCTGTGAGATCCAGGCCAGTGTGGTCTACACAGGGAGTTCCTTCCTACCAGCTGGGGCTATAAGGAAAGAGAGGTGGTGGTGGTGGTACATAGCCACAGTGAAATTTTATTCATCTATTAAAAAGAGAAAGGAATATGGTAGATTCAAATTGCATCTGAATTCAACTCACATTTTTCTTGTCATTATTTCTTCAATACTGCATTTACAAAAGCATTTGCATCTATTACATACTATAAATATTTTTAAAATTTCAAGTTCACTCCTCTGTAAACGATTTGTTTTCTCTTGGATTAACTGAGCACTTTCTGTGGAAGGACTTACAGAGCTTCCTCTTTTTTGGCTATCAGGCCAATTCACTTTCTAAAAAATCAACTTATTTTTATCTCAGACCTAGAAATAGACACTCAATACTAAAATTATATTAAGAAAACCCATAAGGTTTAATATAGTATTTTTAATTCATTGAGACATCTGGAATGCTGGTGCATAGCACAGTTATGAACTGATCTTTGCAAACAACTATTCAGTTTTTCTCAGTGTTTGTCCAATACCCCATACTGTTCATTGACATACAATATTTAGATGTTCCTGGACTTAGCTCTTTGAGACTGCCTATAAAACATCAGCTAACTCCTGTCATCATGGTTTTTTAAAGTATAGGACTAGGACTGTCTTATCTTTTATTCCTTTTATCTTTATGAATCCTAAAATAATCTTTTCTAGTTACAAAAACTTGTAAATAATTTGGGAATGGAGTTAAAAAAATTTAAGACTCTATAAATGCAAAGGAAATTTTCAGTTCATTACTTGATCCACATACTTCAAGCACACCACAGTCCTTCCATTTCCTTTACTCACCTTAAGACAATGTTGGAATGCTTCAAGTCTGGTTTCTGCCCTTTTTTATCATTGATTCCTTCTGCTGTTCTCAGATACTGATCAGCTTTATGGTGTAAATCACTTTTTTTTTTTTTTTTTTTTTTTTTTTTTTTTTTTTTTTTTTGGTCTTTTCGAGACAGGGTCTCCCTGTACCCCCGGCTGTCCTGGAACTCACTCTGTAGACCAGGCTGGCCTTGAACTCACAAAGATCCGCTTGTCTCTGCCTCCCGAGTGCTAGGATTAAAGGCGTGCAATACTTCTTTAAAAAAAAATTTTTTTTTAAATTTATGTCAGTGTTTTCCCTGTGTGTGCAATGCCTGCAAAGTCCAGAAGGACAGTGTCAGATCCCCTGGAACTGGAGTTACTACTGGTGGTTGTTAGCTGCCATGTGGGTGCTGGGAACTGAACCTGGGTCCTTTGCAACCAGTGGTCTTAACCACTAAGCCATCTCTCCAGCTCAGATACTTCTTAATCTTCTCTCTTCTCGCCCTTGCTCTGGGCACTGAAGTGATAACCATCTCAACTCCAATCCAGACCAAATATTTAACTATTTCAGGGCATAAGTTCCCTTAACCTGAAACACTCTCCCCCAGACTCAACAACCTCACTCCTTCAGTCTTTTGTTCAAATGACAGTGTTTTAGGCTCATTTCCATTTCCACTCATCTCATGTGACAGAAAAAAAAAATCTTCCACCGGCACAGTCCATCTTCTGCTCTTTTCCTTACAGTGCTTACTACCATGTAACTATTTTACATAGCTATCTCCTTAGGAGACCTTATGTGACAAGTACAGGTAACTGTTAACTACACAATATGAAAACATAATTCATAAAGTTTCTAAAAGCTAGAAACACATGCCCTTAAAGCATGGTTGGCTCTGATAATCAGTACAACCTGAGAGGTAAAGGAATTGCCAACTACCACCTTTAGGTTTGACAATTTCACTAGAAAGAGTGCTGGAAGCCTATGCAAAGTGTTTAAGCATCTGAATACCCATCTCTATTTGAGTGAAAATCAGAAATAACTTCTCAATGTATAGCAAGAGCAAGACAGTTTGGTAAATTGCCCAGGAGCTCTATCAATAACATAGTCACCAAGTGACAAATCTGGACATAGCATATTGACCAGAAACAAACATATTCGCATGTGCTCATAAGTACTAACAGTAGTTAAATTACTATTAAAACAGATCTAGAATTGTCTACTTTCTTTTCAAATGCCCCCCCCTCCCCACTGGTCTTTTTGAGACAGGGTGTCCTTGTAGCCCCAGCTGGCCTTGAACTCACAGAGATCTGCCTGCCTCTGCCTCTGCAAAGGAATACTTGAAAGTATCACAGAAAGATTAGTGCAATATTCACAGAAATGAATGATATTAGTGATTGGCACAAAAATGTCTTAAGATTCTTAGTATAATAATCCTCTGTATATTATTACCAGTGGATTATAAATTAAATTTCCAAATTATCACCTGCAAAATGAGGTAAAAAACGGAGATGTTTCAAGAAGTTATTTTTTATTTTTTTTATCTTTTTGAGACAGGGTCTTCCTGTAGCCCCAGCTGTCCTCTGTAGACCAGGCTGGCCTTGAACTCACAAAGATCCGCCTGCCTCTGCCTCCCAAGTGCTAGGATTAAAGGAGTGCGCCACCATGCCCGGCTCAAGAAGTTATTTTTTTAAAAAACGAACTCAAGACTAAGAGATTAAGAACTACGAAAAGACAATCAGTTTGAGCACTTCAAACTCAGTTGTATAGCAGAGAGAACCCCACATGCAAGACCTCTATGGTTTCACTGCGACAGTTCCCAGTCACTCATAAATACTTGTGTGAAATGTAAATGTGTCAGATTATATAAAAAATGAATAAACCACTTTACTCATTTATCAATATAGTTGTCATTTGAATTGAGAAAGTAACTTGCACACAACTGGTAGCTTCACGAAAATTTTAGATTCACAGAAGAAAAATTTCAGCTTCAGGAACAATTTCTTTAGGGACATAGAAAGAAATTAGAATTGTGAACTAATGATTGTGTAAGTTCTAATGAACTTCTCCCACAACCTAAGTCCTATATTTTAGAATCTGAAATTTCTCCCTGAAAGTGTTTTGGAGAATATCCTAGTTCCTGTTCATTTTTTGATGATCACTATTACACTATTTCAGGTATTTTCTTTTTTTTTTTTATTTATAATTTTATTTATTTATTTTTTATGTGTATGAATGTACTGTCTGCATGTAGGTTTGTGCACCCGTGTCGTGCAATGCCGCGGAGGTCAGAAGAGGGTCTCAGATTCCCCTGGAACTGGAGTTCTCCTGGAATTGGAGTTACAGACGGTTCTCAGCTGCCATGTGGGTGCTGGGGATCGAACCCGGGTCCTCTGCAAGAGCAGTCGGTGCTCTTAACCGCTAGGCCATCTCTCCAGCCCCTCAGGTATTTTCAACAAAAGCAAAGAAATCCAATCTGGGCTGCGATGACCTAAATGTATGTCCTTTTTTATTCTAAAATGTTTCTAAATCTCAAATAAAAAGATCATGTTACAGCTATGTACACACAGCCACTGGAATGTATTAATCTTTAAATTTTATTTAGTAATATGCAATTATGTCAGCTGATTATTGCCTGAAGAAATGATTTTCATAAATGTTAATTTTCAAAATTACAAGCATTGATTTTTTTGATAAACAAAACCTTGATAGGATGGTCATCCACACATCTTCATTCACTCTACCCCTACACCAGTGTTTTATATTCACAGCTTCACCTTTTGTTTAATTCCCTTGGGAAATAGTTATCTCCCTTATTCTCAGAAGTTGAATTGAAACGTATTAATAGTAGTTGAGTTAAAGTGTAGGTTTCTTTTTACTGTACAAAATAAGGAAAAATCCCAATATAAAAAATGCTGTGAAGATGACAAGACATCACTGTGTAATTCAAGAAAAAAATAAAAACAAACCTGAACCCCAATCCCAAAAAAACCACCAAACGTACACAAAATAGGGGGATGGGAGAAAGATCATTTCCTTCCATTAAAAATCAGAGTGCAACATCTATAGTTAAACAACTTTATTAACATAGTCAAGCAGTGATTAACATTCACATCTATTATGTCACATCATACAAATGTAGATACAAAATTACTACAGTACAATATATATTCTCTGCATGATCCAAAATATTTGGTGGCCCCAAAAAACTCTCTTTAAAATTCAGCAGCTTATCAAAAATTAAAACCGTATTCTATTTAAAATGAAGATCTGTTAGCACAGAGTTAGACTTCAAGAAGTATCAATTTAGTACAGTTTGAGAAGTTGCAGGAGGGTATGTTTGAAGGACACATTCTAACATAGTGTGGCAGGTACAGGAAACATCAGATTTAAAGCTTTTAAGCATAACTCATACAACCTAAGTTGTCAGCAGAAAGATCCAGTTATTTTTAACTAAAGCTAGTACTACTAAATTATTGCACCCAATGTTAAGATGAATATTAAGTTTAAAACTTTCATAATATGAAGTGACTGACCACATTTAAGCATCTCTTCTTAAGATGACAATCTATTGAGTAAAAATAATTATATAGTATTGTCTAATTATTATCTCCAACAAGTCAATGAAGCTCAGCTTGGTTACATATCCGCAAAAGAAAGCAATGACAAAGTGAAATGAAGAAAGTACAGTGGAACCCCTTTATGAGGTGGACTTTAAGAGGGGACCAACACTGCCTTATAGGCTAACCATATAGCAGGCATTTAACAAGATAATTAGACTGTGAAATAAGATAATTCTGCAAAAACCAAGCCACAATATAAGGATGATTTATGCAAACAAAATTGTTATACTAAAAGGAAAACTACTGGCTTTGTAATTAGTGACATACAACTTGGCAAATGGATTTGGCTTGGTTTTAAAATATACAAGAGGTGGGGAAAGAAAGCCCCAGTTTTAACTCCTCCCAAAGTCATGCATACATTCAGCTGTTACGCTGCTTCTAATTTCAACACAATACATTGTGGGATATAATCCACAAAACAGTCACTGTAATTAAGTGTATACCTTAAATTTTTATATGTAATAATAATTAGGCATAAAGAATTATGTACATAAGTAATACCAACAGGGAAAAGATCTATATCAAGCCTGAAAAAGTTAGTTTCAAGGCACCTAAAAAGTATACAGGTGAGCGAAACTAACTTTCATGTGAGACTTAAATTTTAAAGAGGCATCAGAAGCATCGCCATATTTAATACAGTACAAAATACTCTAAATTGGTATACAATGCTATTGCATGGTATTAATACTAGATAATATTGTTAGCAACACAGGTCACTACTGCTCTGATTTTTCTCATCTGAATTATCCCAGGCTGTTAACCACAAGACCAATTTTCTTACAGATTTCAATGCCTGCACTTTATTAATAGTTTGAGCAGCAACAATCAGTGTTGTCCCCGTCCCCCTGCCTTGTAATAGTTGCAAAAGTAACTCCATATAAGCAAAGCTGCATGTACTTTGAAGTACTAACAAAGGAAGGGCTTAAAACTGCAGTTATGCATGACACACTCTTCTCTTGGAAAGAATGTTTTTGCATTGGTATCATAATACATTCAATATGAATATTAACTATATGAAGCAAAAAAAAACCCCACAATAACCCTTTTTTTCCTCATGGCAAAGGTGTTAAATTTAGACAAGAGTTTAATGCATAATTCTGGCATCTCAACTATGCAGAATAATTTTATGCAGGGGAGAAAATTTTCCACTTTCCTATTTTGAGGGTTTGGAAAAGGAGAGAACCAAATTTAACTCACTTTCGGGTAAAATTCTGCATGCAAAGGCTTGTGAAGAGGGCTTTATATCACTCCAGTCTGCTAGAATTGGAAAAAAAATCAGACTAACTGTGAAGATTCTCAATAAAATACATTAAAAAAACTTCAAAGACTGTTAAGTATGATGACCTTTCTTTATAAGCATGTCACCAAAGCAAAATGATACAAGGATATTCACCTGAGATAAAACTTGTATCTGAATATTTCATAACTGAGTAGACAAAGCATTTCAAGAGGAAAGTCAGTTGAAATTATTTTAAAATATACATCTGACTCTATTTTACAATATATGCAATTTAAGCAATTCAGATCAATGAAAAAGTCTTAACCAAAAAAATCACAGTGTTTATCAATATGTTAATTACAAAATGTATGCTACTTGTTTTGTCTTAAGATGTAATGGCTTGGTTAAGTGTTTTAAGATCTATTTTGAAGTTGAAGTTGCGTAACAAAATCAAGTAGCAATAATGTAAAGCATCAGAACTGGCTCTTACAGTTATTTACAAGTTGATTATTTTGGAAATAATCAACCAAACAATATAAAAGTGATTTATTTTTACACAGTATGAAGTCATTAAAGAGATTAGACAATACAAAAAGCTAAATTATTTCCTGAATAAATGAACGTTTGTGGCACTAAGTTCACTCACTAATGGGTTGTAACATGGAACTGCCAAATATGCATTTAAATTATATTAAACACACTTTCTGTTTCCAACTTAGGTTGATCAGCAGCTTTTGTTCTGTTAGAATCCTTCAAAGAGAGAAGCTCAAACAGGAAAAAGAAGGCATATATCAAACAGTAAACACTGACCTCCTGAGGTTGCTACAACATAAAAATATTCAAGTAGAAAATCTACATCACTTAGCAGCGGCTATTTCTGTAGTTGAGCACACTAACAGCATTTTAGTGTGTAAGGAGCAGATGAAGTAAGCCGTGCCTTAAGCATGCCAAGAGGCAGAAACACTGGAATGTAACAAAGACGAAGAATCTCATAGACATTCAGTCACACTCAGAACTATTAAGACCACACCACAAGAATTAAGTTGCTTTATATATATATGTATATATATATATATCCCATGATGTATTAGGTTTTATCAAAACAATAAATGCTAAATCAGAGCTTACCTCAAAAGAAAACTTAAATAGCTTCTGCAAATTCCTGTGCTATACTATGTTATCTGAAATATAATATAAATTAGGAAGCAACAATAGCCTTCATGGGGTTAAAGATGAAAAAATTATCAGTCATATTTACTTAATTTTCTATTTTAGAGTTTTGTTAAATTTAGAAACAAATCAATTTACTACAAAACATTCTAACTGTATTGACCAGCTGCCAAATCAGAAATTAATTTTTATTCAGACAGGTGACAATACTGCTTTTAGTCAATACAGAATTATTGATCACAGGTCCAGATAACTTTATTGAAAAGTATTTAAGTATTTGTTTTATTAAAAGAATCTGGCCATTTCTTTTAATTTAAGGTATTTACTGTCTATTCTAGAATATTAAAGTATCTCCTATATTAACTTCTAGAAAGTATTTAAAGAACTACAGGATTTACTGCAATAAATACTCTGCTCAGGTTTTCAAAGATTTGGAAGTAAATTTTAAGTAAGCCCCAAATAAAGTAACTGTACTAGAAAGCAAAATGCCACATACCTTTAAATCTAATTTGGAAAAAACCCCACAAAGATTGGGCATTATAAAATGGTTTAATTTCAGGCTCCACAGACTGAAATTTGCAAAGCCAAAGCAGAAAGAAGGTAAAAATAACACGTTAAAACACACACATATACAATAACAAAAACTTTTTGCATGCTATCATGCATTTAAATTTTCTGAAACTGTACTTATAAAGTCACACGCACACAGCTCAAACTTCAGTGCAATGGCTGTATCATTCAACACTTTAGAGAATAGAACCATGCAAAGAGGAGCAACTGCTTATAAAAATGGTTACTCGGTATTTATTCTGCAATGCAAAGGTGACAAACTAAAATATAAAAAGGCTGTTATGGCTTAACATTTTGTTGCAGATTAAATATGCAGCATTGAAAAATGGAAAGGTGTGGCTTCATCTCTGACCAGCAGAGTTAAAAACAAAAATCTCTCCATTTTCCTTCATCATGGGATACACTGCTCAGGCAATCCAAATTAATAAAGACTTGCACTTTCATATGGACTTAAGATCAAGTGTACCAGTTAGGTTTTCACATTCACAGTATATAAGAAAATACACATGAAAGGAAAAGTAAAGGGTTAACTTAACAAGGATTTATTCACAGGAATACATGTAAGTAGAGGAGGGAAGAAAACAAAAACAAAAACAACAACAACACAACAGAAAAGCCAAACAAATGAAATGAAGAGGATCCAAACCAACTTTCACTCTGTAGCTTTTAACTTGCACCCTGTGTGCATATGTTTAGGGCACAAAGGGCCACCAAAAATGCGCCAATACAGTGTAGGAACCCTGCATTACATCCATTAACTTAAACATATCTTTAAGATCATGCTTTGAACAAAAAAAAGGAAAGTTT
This sequence comes from Rhizomys pruinosus, assembly GCA_009823505.1. Taxonomy (NCBI): domain Eukaryota; kingdom Metazoa; phylum Chordata; class Mammalia; order Rodentia; family Spalacidae; genus Rhizomys; species Rhizomys pruinosus. Next base: position 134,944 of record VZQC01013084.1, on the reverse strand, counting down.
AGAGGCAATATGTTGGGTGGGAATAAACATTGAAATATAGCAATCATGTAATCATGTTTCAACTTCTACAATTGTCTTATGTGCCAACTAACATTTATGTAGCCTTTTACAGATCTTTTACCATGTAATTTGAAATTTTGATAAAATCACTAGCAGTATATAACCATGCAGAAAGCACACCACACTGACAGCACAGAGGCAAAGATTTTGCACAGGTATCTCAGCTTTCCACATTGTGCAGGTTACACACAATACAATATCAATCTTATTCCTAACAGATCCTAAAAAGATATTTCAAGGCCTAGCTGTAAACTACAGTACTTTATATATCTATATTCTTAATAAAAATAAAACCCACAAATCTTAAAAAGAAATTTTAAATGCAGGGCTATATTGAATTGGTAAACTGCAACACAAACTGGCGCAATATAGGTAAATGAATACCAATCTCACTCTATGCGATGCAAGCATGCTACTTTCCCACTAATTTCAATTACTTTCAGTTACTATGAACCAGAATGCATGCCTGAACCTTAAACTGCACCTTAAAATAATGTGTTGGCCTAGAAAGTAATTCTAATAAAGTACAACCATCAAATTATATCCACTAACATTTTAATGTAAAATTAAGTTGTCACCTTTAGTTTGATACACCCAACCTCCCTCCCTGCCCAGCCTGCAAAGGTAAAAGGAGTGACTCATTTGGCATTTCATAGGGTGCTTCAGTGCTCAAATTTGTTGCCTTTTTTTTTTTTTTTATTTCCAACAATTTTGGGGGATACCTTAAATTATAACTTCCAAGAACCTGCTTCTACTAAGGGAGGCAAGCTGACAATAACTCTCTTAGTTTTATGTAGCTCTTCGTCAGCATGCAAAACAAGGCCCCATAATGTGCGAAAATGTATATAAAGACCTTTAAGTAAAGAAAAGAAAAGCTTCCTTACTATTTGTAGCTCCTGTTCTTAGGTTTCCTTTATTGTGTACCATGGAATTTTCCTCTTTCTTATCCCTAGGCATCATTTATATGGTTCTTGTTTTGGTACAATTCCCCATAATTTTCCAGAAAGTATTGTTTTGTGAGTAGACTGAATAGATTTTTGCTTCTTCACATCCAGTGCAGAGTTGTAATTGGAGACAGATTCCACCCACAAAGGCTCCAGATGTTAAAACATTTCCCAACATCGACTTAATACAGTGACGGCAACACCTCCCTCCCGCCCCTCCCAGTAGGGTTGGGATTGTACTGTATTCCCTACTGGTTTGCCCTTCCCCCCTGTAAAGGGTAACATTTTCCCTGGGTGCAGAGGCTCCCTCATAGTCTCCAAGACTGAAGGACCTGTAAAAAACAAAATAAACAGAAAAGAATAAAAACAATTTTATCTTTAATATTTGCTTCTCCTTCAGAGTCAATGAAGCATAAAATAACCAATAACAATGCTATCTTTACCTATTAAAAAGCCCCAAGAAAATGGACAAATTGCCCAAGCCCATGCTTCATTCTTCTAAGACTCAAGTTACCTATGTCAGACATAAAAGTGAAGTCACACTGGAAATATATAGGGTACTGTGTATACCATGCTGTATGGTGTGTTCTGCCTTGTATGCTACGCATGTTTATCTTTTAGCAAAATGAACCTCAATGTCATTTTGCTTTCTTTTTTTGGTCTTTTCGAGACAGGGTCTCCCTGTAGCTCCCAGCTGTCCTGGAACTCACTCTGTAGACCAGGCTGGCCTTGAACTCACAAAGATCCGCCTGCCTCTGCCTCCCAAGTGCTACGATTAAAGGTGTGAGCCACCACGCCAGGCCATTTTGCTTTCTTTGAAATTAAATGTCGCTTTAAGATAGTTATTTTCCTTAGAGAGAATTAAAGCATCACCTACTTTCTCGACATACCCAATCTTAAAACAAATCTTAACTCCATCAAAAAGCATTTAGTCATTTTTGGCTGCCTGATGTTTTAGTGTAGATCCTAGAAATGTTCATTGCATAACCAGGTTCAGAACATTCAGTAAGTGTTCAAAAACAGAATTTAGTACCCATCTTCTTGATATTCCTAGTTATCCTTCTTAAGCCTATTTCATTTGGTTATTTCCTACATTGTCAGGTGACTTCATTTTGCTGATGACTTTTTTCACTGATAACATAATTTAATTGAAAGATAGACTCAGGTAAGATTATTGGGACATTTAAACCATACCTGATGGTTTCAAACACCACTACCCACTCAGGTCAAACTGGACACTTGTGAATGAATGTTCACATGAATTCAGAAGATAATCAGTCCATCAATGGATTAAGTATAACCAACTCCTTTTTTCCTATCTCTAAAAAATTGGAGGATGACTAAGAAGCAAAAATAAAAGGTACTGATCCAGGTTCCGATCTAATTAGGAAACACTTATTTCACACCTCATCTCAGAAGAGGAAACAAACTTGAAAATAGTGAAGACTTACTTGTTCAGGGTTAAATATTTAAAGCTAAGAGGCATTCTCATAATCTAACAAAGTGAACCATTTTCCCCAAATCCTAAAGCTACAAAACATTCCTGAGAACTCAATTACAAAGTGGCACAACACACATAAAAGTGCCGAGAGACATTCTGAGACCATAAACTCATTTCTACCTTAGCTAACTTAAGATAGTGAAATCTTTCCATGTTTATAAACTATCTCAGATTAAGCTATCAAAAGAAAAAAGCAAAAATTCCCCAACCCCTTGCAATGTAAAGTGCAATTCAATTTGATGCGGCATACATTTCTATACATTCACTATACTTTTTTTTTTTTTTTTGGTT
>VZQC01013084.1:44722-130277 GCA_009823505.1 Rhizomys pruinosus | reverse complement strand
AAAAAAAAAAAAAAAAAAAAAGTAGTAAGGTCTACACCATCCCATGACATGCCTAAAACCACCTCATAGTATAGGATTTAGACTTTTTTGTCTTATTTTTTTTTAATTCTTTTTTAAAAAATTTTATTTTTGTATGTGTATGAGTGTACTGTCTGCATGTAGGTTTGTGCACCCATGTCGTGCAATGCTGCGGAGGTCAGAAGAGGGTCTCGGATTCCCCTGGAACTGGAGCTCTCCTGGAATTGGAGTTACAGACGGTTCTTAGCCGCCATATGGGTGTTGGGGATCGAACCCGGGTCCTCTGCAAGAGCAGTCAGTGCTCTTAACTGCTAGGCTATCTCTCCAGCCCCTTTTTTGTCTTTTTGAGACAGGACCCAATTGTCCTTGAACTCACAGAGATCTGCTTGCCTCTGCCTCCTGAGTGCTGGGATTAAAAGCGTGTGCCATCATGCCCGGATTAGGATTTAGGCTTTTAAAAATTCAGAAAATGCCCTAGTAATTGACACTCAAGAAATTTCTCACAGTTTAGTAAAAGCAAAACAAATAGAAAAAAAAAAAGCCCCCAAACAAAAACAAACCAACCCTTCCTCCTAAAAACCCCATAAAATTATCTTATTATCTATCTTATCTTTTAATGTGTCATTTCAAACTGGAAATACATAAGCTTTGTTTGGGCTCTTGACTGCAAATAGTTATTGATTTCAATATTAAGTGACTCAGATATATAACTGTACTGTATTTCTTCTTGTTACAGCTAAGTGTTGATGGTAACTGATAAAAAGGGACTCCTAATGAAGCAGAACTATATAGGCTCCATCCCTGCAGAGGGCATGTGGATTTACTCTTTTCAACAGTTTCAACTTACATCCCAAATCAGTATTGTTACTTGGAAACACTGCTGTCATTGACATTTTAAGAGCAAGTCAAGTTCTTCACTAAGAATACAGGTAACACAGTCTACCAATATTAATAGGAAGAAACTAAGTTTAATTGAAACTTTTCAACTAGGAGTTAATAGTCTCAAGATCCATGATAAATACTTAATAGTTATTAGTTACCTTACAGAACATGTCTCTGAGATCATCTTTTGGGTTAATCCATGATGCAACAGCATCACAAAAAAATATAAAATCCTGTAACAAGCAAGGAACATACTTTAGGCTACTGTATTTACCAAAAACATATATGTAAACTTCAGAGCTTGTAGTAATAGACTCTTTGCTCAAAAAGAGAAAACATTTAAAAATCAACTAGGATCATTAAGGAATTAGAAGTGATATTACTTAATGGACTCAGTATATTCCATTCACTCATATCATACTGGAATTTAATGTTCTATTGTATTTTGTACTAACAAAAGCAAATCTCTGTTCAGCAAATATTTAGCACCAGAAATTATCTAGAAACAGTAGATCACCACATAAGAATGCTCTTTCATTTACTAGATTAAGATTCACATAAATCAGCCAGGTGTGATGGTACATGCTTTTAATCTCAGCACTTGGGAGGCTGAAGCAGGTGTATCTCTGTGAGGCCAGTCTGCCATCTATATAGAGTCCCAGGCTAGCTGGGGGTTCCAAGGAGACCCTGTCTCAAAACAAAACCTCAAACATTCCAAACAAACAAAAAAGAATCATATAAACTTAGCAAAACAACTTGAAACCACCTAAATTATACCACATGCAACTGGTTGGAAAAAAACAACAGGATGAAATTTAAAACAGAACCATCTGTCCTATCTATCTATCTAAATATTTGTGTGTGTGTGTGTGCGTGTGTGTGTGTGTGTGTGTGTGTGTGTGTGTGTGTGTGTGTGTGTTTGAGACAGGGTCTCCCTGTAGCCCCAGCTGGCTTGGAACTTGCTTTGTGGACCAGGCTGGCTTTGAAGTCACAGAGATCTACCTGCCTCTGCCTCCCAAGTGCTGGGATTAAAGGTGTGTGGCACCTTGCCCAGCTTTGAGATATAAATTTAAATGAAATAATCAAAAGTTTAAAGAAAAACTAATTACAAACATTTAATCTGAACAACAATGAAAAACTCAACTCTCTTGACAAGGGGGCCAAGAAACCACAATGGAGAAAAGACAGCATCTTCAGCAAGTGGTGTTGGCAAAACTGGATCACCACTTGTAGAAGAATGAAATTAAACCCCTACCTCTCGCCCTGTACAAAAGTCAACTCCAGATGGATTAAAGACCTCAACGTGAAACCCCAAACTCTGAAGGTGATAGAAGAAAAAGTTGGCAGCAGACTACAAGACATAGGCGTAGGAAAAGACTTCCTAAATCAGACAGCAGCTGCACAAGAATTAAGGTCGACAATTGACAAATGGGACCTCATCAAACTCAAAAGCTTCTGTACATCAAAAGAAACAATCAAGGAAGTGAAGAGAAATCCCACAGAGTGGGAGGAAACCTTCACTGCAGATACATCTGACAAAGCATTGATTTCCAGAATATATAAACTACTCAAAAAACAAAGAAAAAAGAAAACAAACGACCCGCTCAATAGATGGAGCAAAGAACTGAACAGAGACTTCACAAGCGAGGAATTAGAGATGTCTGAGAAACACCTCAAGAACTGCTCAACATCACTAATCATTAAGGAAATGCAAATCAAAACCACTTTAAGATATCATCTTACTCCAATAAGACTGGCTAGGATCAAGAAAACAAATGATACCAAGTGCTGGAGAGGTTGTGGGGAAAGGGGAACACTCATCCACTGCTGGTGGGAATGTAAACTCGTACAGCCACTATGGAAAGCAGTGTGGAGAACCCTTGGAAGACTTGGAATGAACTTGCCACCCGACCCAGCCATACCACTCCTGGGCATGTACCCTCAAGACTTACGCCACCACAGAGATACATGCACGGCCATGTTTATTGTTCAGCTCTCTTCACAATAGCAAGAGCTGGAACCAACGAATGGCCCCTCAAACCGACGAGTGGCATAGAGAAAATTGTGGCCTACATCTACACAAGGGAGTTCTATGCAGTCAGTAAAGATGACAGCACGGCGTTGCAGGAAATGGCTGGAGCTAGAGGACATCATGCTGAGTGACAGTAACACAAGTCCCAAAAAACAAACGACGAATGGTATCCCTCATTCTGTGGATGACCGAAGTGTCCCCCCACTTTATCTTACAAGTTTTTAAGTATTTCTTGTGTGAGGGCCCCTGAGCTTCTGTACAAAGCAGTTGGACCTATGATGCATATTTGGAAACAACAAAAAAAAAAAAAACAAAAACAAAAAATACGGAAACAAAGAACTGACTGAAACAGTGAACTTCTCTTCTGCTCAAACCGTCACATCGTTACTCCCATGGAAAAAAAAAAAAAAAACACACTAATATATTAACAGATCAACCACACTGACATCATTATTATATATGTAAGATGCACCTAAGTTAGGTTATTTTTGCCCCACACCACGCCACCATCCCCCCGCCAGATTATTACCCATCACCTGGCCCCCCCACCCCCCCACCCCCCCCCCCTTACCCCCCTACCCACTCACATTCCAACTTCAATAAACAGACTTATATTGTTGATACTCTAACACATCAAGAAACACTTCACACTGCGTACGTAATAAATTAGAACAAGATCGATTATAAAAAAATTAACTCTAAAGTACACACATAAAACAATGATTTAAACAAGGGGCCAGTGAGATGGCTCAGCATCTGTTAAGATGGCACTGGCTGTTTCTTTCAGAAGACCCTGGTTTGACATCTCAAGCACCCATATGGTATCTGACAACTGTCCCTAACTCCTCTCCAGGAGAATCCAATGCCCTCTCTGTTCCGTTCACAGGCAACACATAGCTTTGGGAAGCACTTACACACATGCCGGCAATACATTCATGCAATAAAATAAAAATCTTCAAAAAACAGATTAAATGTCATTTTCTCTTTTCTCTCTCTCTTTTTTATTTTTTCTCTTTTTGAGACAGGGTCTCCCTCACAAATGATCAGTCCTGCCTCTGCCTCCTAGTGTGATTAAAGCATTGCCACTAGGCCCAGATTTAAATGTCATTTTTATTAAGTTCAGTGTTGATAAAATAGGACATCTCTGGGACTGGAGAGAGGCCTAGCAGTTAAGAGCACCGCACTGCTCTCGCACACGGACCCCGGGTTCTATCCCCAGCACCTACCTGGCGGCTGCAGACACCATCTGTAACTCCAATTCCAGGGAGAACTCCAGTTCCAAGGGCCTTCGAGACCGCTCTTCTTCTAACCTCCATGGCATTGCACGAACACGGGTNAAAAAAAAAAAAAAAAAAAAAAGAAAAACTCAACTCTCAGATGATTAAAGGATAATTAGGTTATTTTGCCCCCAAGAATGAGATATTAACATGGTTTACTACTTCACACAATTCAATAAACAGACTTATATTGTTGATACTCTAACACATCAAGCACTTCACACTTTACTAATAAATTCAGAAAATCAGAAAAAAAAAATTAACTCTAAAGTACACACATAAAACAATTATTTAAACAAGGGCCAGAGAGATGGCTCAGCATCTTGTTAAGAGCACTGGCTGTTCTTGCAGAAGACCCTGGTTTTGAATCTCAGCACCCATATGGTAGCTGACAATCTTCCCTAACTCCAGTCCCAGGAGAATCCAATGCCACTCTGTCCTTCACAGGCAACACATGACTTGGGAGCACTTACACACATGCCGGCATACATTCATGCACATAAAATAAAAATCTTCAAAAAAAATTTAAATGTCATTTTCTCTTTTTCTCTCTTTTTTTATTTTTTCTCTTTTTGAGACAGGGTCTCCCTCACAAAGATCAGCCTGCCTCTGCCTCCAGAAGGCATGTGCCACTAGGCCCAGATTTAAATGTCATTTTTATTAAGTTCAGTGTTGATACAAATTAGGACTCTCTGGGACTGGAGAGATGGCCTAGCAGTTAAGAGCACCGACTGCTCTTGCACAGGACCCGGGTTCGATCCCCAGCACCTACATGGCGGCTGAGAACCATCTGTAACTCCAATTCCAGGAGAACTCCAGTTCCAAGGCACTTCGAGACCCTCTTCTGACCTCCATGGCATTGCACGACATGGGTACACAAACCTACATGCAGACAGTACATTCATACACATAAAATAAATAAATAAATAAAATAAAAATTTCAAACAAATTAGGACTCTTCCTGTCATCCAAACAGCTACATTTGATGTTAAAATTTTAAATACACTAAACCCCTAAATTTGTGATTTGTCTTTAATGTAAGCTAGACATGGTGGTACACACTATACAATTCTAGTACTTAAAAGCCTGAGGCAGAAGAACCACTAGATCTAGATTAGACTGTGCTACATAGGAACATCCTGATGTATTAATTTTTTTTGTGTGTATGAGTGTTTTGCTTGCTGGCATGTATGTAAGTGCACCCATGTCTTATAATGTCTGCAGAGGCAAGAAGAGGAAAAAGGGCAGGCATGGAATTCCCTCTAACTGGAGTTAAGGAGAGTTGTTAGTTACCATGGGCATTGGGAACCAAACCCAGGTCCTTTTCAAGAGTAGAAGTATAGCCAGTGCTTTTTTTTTTGTCTTTTTGAGACAGGGTCTCCCTTTAGCCCCAGCTGTCCTGGAACTCACTATGTAGACCAAGCTAGTCTTGAATTTACAGAGATCTGTCTGCCTGTACCTCCCAAGTGCTGGGATTAAAGGCATGCACTACCCTGCCTGACGTTTTTTATAAAAAAATTTTTTTATTACTTTTATGTGTTTCAGTGTTATGCCTACATGTATATAAGTGCACCCCTGTTGTACAATGCCCATGGGGGTCAGAAGAGGGCATCGGATTCCCTGGAACTTTTGCTACAGAAGGTTGCTAGCCACCATGTGGATGCTGGGATTCGAACCTGGGTCCTCTGAAAGAGGAGTCAGTGCTCTTAACTGCTGAACCATCTCTATAGTACCAAAGGAATAGTACCCTGGCCTGTATGGGGGGGGGGTGACCTTGGCGTTACTAGCACCACTTGAAAACTAACTGAACTACCTGGTCAGCCATTAATTTTTTTTAAAATGTTACATGTATCGGGGCTGGAGAGATGGCCTAGCGGTTAAGAGCGCCGACCACTCTTACAGAGGACCGGGGTTCAATCCCCAGCACCCACATGGCGGCTGAGAACCGTCTGAAACTCCAATTCCAGGAGAACTCCAGTTCCAGGGGAATCCGAGACCCTCTTCTGACCTCCGCGGCATTGCACGACACGGGTGCACAGACCTGCATGCAGACAGTACACTCAAACACATACAAAAAATAAAAATAAAAATAAATTAAAAAAACATAGATGATAACAGTTAGATGATAGACAAATAATAGATGATTGATATACAGATAAATAATATAGATAGAAATCATAGATGACTGATAAATGTAGGTGATAGATGATAGACAATAGGTGATCAATATACAGATAGATACTAGACATAAATAATAGATGAAAAATAGATGGATAAATTAATAGGCAGATAATATCTAGTAGATGATTGATATAAAGATAAATGATCTATAGTTATGATAGATGTTCAATATAAATATAATTCAATATAAATAGATATAAATAATAAGTAATAGAAATATACTAGATGATAAATAAACAGATAAGTAAGTATAGATGGTAGAAGATTAATAGATTATCAATATATAGCTAGATGACAGACAGCTAGATGATAGCTAGATGGTAGATGATAGATGATTGATTGATAGATGATAGAGATAGGTAGAGAGATAATAGATGATAGATGACAAGAAAGAGAAGATAGGTGATAGAATGATAGATGATACATATATACATACATACATTCATGTATACATAGATGATACAGATGTTGACTCTCTGGAGAACACTAAAGCAAAGAAAAAACTCTGAATTTAGATAAGGAAAATCAAACAATTTGGTAATAGCATATAGCAGAAAGGTCAAGTCGAAAGCCTTCAATCACAAAATTCATTTTTTAATTTTTTTAAATTAATTTATTTTCATTTTATGCATATGAGTATTTTGCCTGCACATAACTGCACCTGTGCATGCAGTGCCCATGGAGGCCAGAAGAGGGCATCAAATACCTGGAACTGGAGTTACTGGCAGTTAATAGCTACCATGTGAGTGCTGAGAACCATGCTGAGTGCTCAGGTCCTCTGCAAGTGTGCTGAGAACCATGCTGAGTGCTCAGGTCCTCTGCAAGAGCAGCCAGTGCTCTTAACTGCTGAACCATCTATCCAGCTGCACAAAATTCTTATCAACAGACCCACAGCTGCAAATGGTAAATTAAAAGGGTACAGTCACATCAGACTTTCTAGACACTCAGCTCCCCTCCACTGATAAGGCTGGAGCTNATAAAATAAGAAATAAAATATTCAAAACCTCAGCAGTTGAAATACTGAAGCAGGAGGATTGCAAGTTTTAAGCCAGGGTTGGGGACGACAGAACAAGACGCTATTCTTTTTATTTATTTATTTATTTATTTTTTTGGTCTTTTTGAGACATGGTCTCCCTTTACTCCCAGTTGTCCTGGAACTTGCTATGTAGACCAGGCTGGCCTTGAACTTACAGAGATCTGCCTGCCTCTGCCTCCCGATTGCTGGGATTATAGCCTTGTGCCACCACACCCAGCTTATGTACTAGTTCAAACTCAGTAACCATATCCATTATCAGAAGGCAAATAAATAAATGAGATATAAATATGGATGAAAAGGCCTGGCCCACTCAAGATAAGACTATAAGCTTCCTCTCCCAATCTATTATTACAATCTTTGATTAAGAACACTTGCTATTCCTATAGAGGACAGGAGTTTGGTTCTAGCTCCAGAGGCTATGGCACCCTCATCTGGTCTCCAACATTCATACATGTACTTGAAATAAAACAGGATCACAGGTTCAAAATACTAAAACATGAACATTTTGAGACTGATGCACTGGTTGCTGCATTGAGGCAGATAAGATATGAACATTTTAAATGTTTCATTATTTCTGTAAAGATTTAAAATATTTCTTCAACATTTTATTATTCAGCACATTATACACTGAAACAAAACACCTTACTTGGATTACGCCACTGGGATTCACACTGATCATTGTACAAATCCCACGGAATGCTGAATCTTTTTCCTCATTGTCTCTTATGTTTCTCAGAGAGGTACACCTATTGAATTACAGAACAGAGTTTAGTACTGAAGTAAAAAGCAGGCTCAAATACAATGCTAATAGACAGTATTTAATGGAATAAGCACCACAGTAAAGATAATGGTTATATTAAGTTTTTAGAAAGCTTAGCCTCCAGCAGTTTCTCATATTTCCTCTATGTCTGAACCCACCTCATCTCAATATAGTGCTAACAGTGAAATTCACATTTTCTTAATAGATGTATCTATAAAAATAGACAACTGGTCTTTCTTAAGCTATTAACTAGCCCGAGGCAAGGAGAATAAATTGTAAAATTCATTTAAAAATTATATTATGACTTGTATTCCATTAAACACCATTAAAAATGATTCAAGTTGAAAGATTATCAATTGAAAGCAGCAGAATAAAGGATATACTGCCACATACAAACAATTACTATACAACTCATGGTATAGATGTTTAACTCTGACATTAACAAGCAAATAAGATTTTATACATAACAAATTTAAACATGTATTTAATGCAATTCAAGTTTCCAAATTAATTCTAAAAAAGAAACATAATGCAAGAACCTAAATTTATAGAATTTGCATGCATCTTAATTTTTCTGGTGGATATTTAAATGCTTTTATGTATAATCAAGCTTTTAAACACAGCAAGCATGTGACAATCTTATCCCATGCATCAATTAGTCGTTAGCCACAACATAAAATAAATATACATGACGATGCTATTGAAAAACCTCACAAACCTGATAGGACAAGATTAGTCACATGATTGGCAATGATTAAGGATTGTGATTTTTGTAACCAACTGAAAATATATCTAAAAGTGAGATAGAGAAAGAAAGAGTGAAGAAAAATGAATTAAAAAAAAAAGATTGAATAATACACACCAGGGTCTTATAAACTGCTGTAGCATGGGGGCCACCTCTTGAGGACAAACGTAACCAAGACGACCAATTGTTATTGCTAAGGTAACGCAATCACGGTTATACACCACCAAACGCCAACCAAGACATGAGCAAATGAGGGGGAAGGAGAAAAAATAAAGAAAAAACAACAAATAACTCAGAAACAGAAACCAACAGAATTTGTGTATGATATAAACATAAGATTTCACCAGTGCTGTTTATTACCACCCCCTGATACAAGGGGCAGCAACAGATATGGCATACTCTTGGAAAAAGAAAAACAAAGGAATTAAAGTAACTCTAAAGATTGAGAGAACACCAAAAACCATGAATTGCTTTTCTTGCTCAAATGTCAAATAGTGTAAAAGAAAAAAAAAAAAAAAGAAAAAAAGAAAAAAGAAAAAAGGGATTAGAGTAAATGGATTTAGAAAATATTCATTCAAAGCCACTCAATATTTCAGAATTAAATGTGAAAACTTTACCAGAATTATCAGTAAATATGATTAAATTTCTGAATAAAACACCAATCTTTATAGTTGTTTTTCATCTGTTAAAACTATCTAGGGATAGTAATCCAAATTTTCACAGCTTTTGAGTTCACTTTTCTGATACTAGTGGAACTTTGCCTGGTATCAACTGTCACATATTAAGTTCCATGGTATCACTGAATGAAATAGAAAAACTGCTGTAGTATATCAAATCCCATTACTATGATATATCTGATAACTCAGGTAACAATCCACTGTTTTCAAGCAACATTTGAGATAAAATCTAATAAAGGAAATTTAGACAGTCCATTGTAGTAATAGGTCATTAAGTAGACCATAGAAAAAATATTGACTTTATGATAAAAAGCACAATTCAAAATAGCTAATAGTAAACTATTTAATTTTAAAAAAAATTAAAGGGGCAAACACATATTCTCCATCAATAATCAGGAATTCCTGAAATGTACAAAGAGCTAAAACAGCTGCAACTCAGAACTGCATTCTGAAATTCAGAGGTACATACATAAAAATACATTTATACACAACAGGTAAAAATACAAACAGAAAACAAACCATGAGGTGCTTTAATGGTGTTCTCTCAAAAACTTACAGGTTAACCTTTCATAAAAAAAGGGTGGGGGAGGGGGATAAAGAAAAATGTTTAAGGATTACTTGAAGCAAACTACACAGATAATACTAAAATTCAGCAGATTCATATGAAGCAAGAGAAAGAAAACCTATGTTCAAAAGACACAAACTATGCAACATTCTCATTAAACAGGCAAGTATGAACAATCCAATGAAACATGCGATAAAGCAGATGATGATCCATTGAAAAAGTTCAGTGTAGGATATACTAGTTGGAAAAAAGCAGTAACAATTTACCAAGGATTCCACCTTATGAAACACTGATACTGATAATAAAGTTGCTAAAGTCTATGGTGATTTTAACTTTTAAAAATCCATTATTTGGGATAAGGAATAAACAGTATTTTATGTAGCCACTTATGGCCAAAGCAATGTAATGAATCCTGACTGTTAAGCAATCTGATTCAATCAGCCTATAGGGAATTATTAACTTATTTATTTAGATGTAATCACATTAGGAATATAATCTTATAAATGAAGCCAATTTGTTAAAGGAAGCGTAACAAATCTACCAGCTGATATCCCACAAGAAACTTTAATATACATTACACTCAACATTTATTTGCAGTTATGCATTCACATTTAAAGATTAAAAGGACATTTTCTTTAGGTTCAACAATAATTTTATGATAGTCAAGTGTTTCCAATTTGAATGTCTTGTATAGGTACTGCATTAGGGAGAAAAAATTCTGCTAAGGATTTCAAAACCATCCTTCACATACGTGTTTATACTTTTTAACAAGAAAGTCTAATTCATTCCCAAGTAAAGAGTACCCATACAGCCACTCATCCAGATAACTGTCTCATAATTAAAAGACTTCCTTCCATACCAATAAACATTAAAACCTTTAATAATACAGGGGAAAACTGTGCAATTTTATATACAAAATTAAAATGTCTCTGAAAAACTTTATTTGGAAAACCTTATTTTAATATTTGTTCAGTTAGATAAAATACATATTGACTATAAATAAATTACTAGAATCACCTTAGTATTTAAAGGGATGTGCCTGAACAAAAACAAAACTTAAATCTTTATTATTTCATAATCAGAGGGTGCAAAGATAATGACATAATCACCCACCATGTGTTCTATAGTATGGAAGGCATTCTTTAATACAAACATGCTTTCTGTAAATGCAAAAGAGAAACAAGCCTCCTTAATAAAAACCCCAAGAGGAACTGCTTAAGTTCCCAATTTAAAGAGATTTTATGATGAAATACAAAATATACATGCCATTTTTAGCCAATCAGTCACTGAATAACAAGCTACGTTTAGCCATATTTATATGGACTTTAAAAAGAAGCCACTATTTTTCATCTCCCAATTACTCTGAGTAAAAAGCAAAATTATACATTTTAGGAAATATTAAATGGGAACAGGAAGTTTTTCAAATATTTCTATAAATTGGCTATGGAATATAGCTAAAATAGGACAGTTCATTAGCAAATGTTCAACACATGTTAACAATAAGCATCTGGGTTTCAAAAGCTAGCTTTGCTTTGGTTTCTCTACGCATCTTAATAAAAAATTAAAAAGCAAATTATTTTCTCTTCACCATAACATTTCAGTCATATGGTACCTGTATTCTCTAACAACGTCTTTGGTGTGTTGGGTCTGTTAATGATTTCTACAAGCTGGTGTAACACCATAGGAATATAAGGCTGCATCTCTATACCTAGATCATCCCACAGAAGGTAAGGAAAAAAAAGAAAGCAGTGTCAAAAATCATTAGAAAGTTCTTTGTTTCCCTCATTATGACACAAGATATTCTCTCTCTCTCTCTCTCTCTCTCTCTCTCTCTCACATACACACACACACACACACACACACACACACACACACACACACACACATACATTCACTCACACACAAAATCTTAAAAAAGAGCAGTAATGAAAATATGAACACATATACTTCAAGGAAAACCTTACCCATTTGAATTGAGATCTCCCCTATTGCCCAGGTGGCATTGTTGCAGACGGAAATGAACTCTGGGTTTAGATTGGTTCCCAGTATTGGCATGAAATCAGCTAGGAAAAAATGAAAAAGCTATGTGGTAAATTTTTCAGTAGCAGATTACTTACTCACTTTCAAAGGAAATCTACTAAATAGAAACTGAAAATAAGACCCAAAGTAAATTTCACATAAAACAAACAATGCAATTGTAAGTACAAATTTGATTGAAAATATCAAGTACACCACACATAGGCAACGCCCAGGGAGGCCAGAACAGAGTGTTGGAAACCTGGACCTGGAGTTACTGACATTTTTGAACCTCCATATAGGTGCTGGGAACTGAACCTGAGTCCTTTGGAAGAGAGGCCAGTACTCTTTAACCACTGAGCCAGCCCTCAATTTTTTCTAATAAAAGGCATTGATTAGAATATTAATCATTTTACTAGAATAATTAAATTTGGTGTTTTTTGAAATAGGGTCTCCATGTAGCACTAGCTGTCCTGGAACTCACTATGTAGACCAGGCTGGCCTTGAACTCAGAGATCCACCTGCCTCTGCCTCCCTGGTGCTTGTAGGTCTGAGCATAGATCTGTACATATGATAGTAGTGTCCCTGAAAGCTATATTAGATCCCCTGGAACTGGAATTACATGTTTCAAATCCCTAACATGGTGCTGGGAATCAAACTCAGGTCTTCTGCTTTCAACTACTGAGCCACCTCTTCAGCTCTGTTACACATGATTAACTCCTAATAAATTAGTAGACTGCTAAGGTTTCAGTATTCCCTCCAAAATCCATGTTAAATTTTCATACCACAGTATAAAGAGGTGGTTAGATTATAAGGGCTTTGCCCTTATTACTGCTACTAATGTGGGAGTGACTACCTCCTGAAAGGATGTTCATCACTATCTTTATATGCCCTTCATGCTGTGTGATGCCTTCTACCATGCTATAGGGATAACAAGGAGACCTTCGCTAGGCTGGGCTTAGTGGCACACACCTATAATTCTAAGAAGGCTGAGGAAGGAGGACAGCAAATTCAAGGCCCACCTATGCTACATACTGAATTCAAGAACAGCTTGAATGAGTGTCTCAAAATTAAAATGGGCTGGGGAGGAAAAAGCTCTCTCTAGATGTAATGCACACAAAAATAAACTTCTACTTGCTTGAATTTACACAGTCTATGATATTTTGCTACTAGAGAAAATAGACCAAGACATGGATCTAAGCTAGAATTTATTTAAATCTTGGCAATACTTTTTTGTTGTAGGAGAAAGGATATATTACAGAATATTTTGCTCATCCACTATGGGATATTTTGAAACATATTTTGCGTTTGAGTACCAGCAACACATAAACTCAGTTAAACAGAATTTATCTCTAGTATTAGTAAACATTCCCCAGACACACTCATCATGGTTGCCAACCTTACACAAAAAGGAAAATAACTAGTTTCCATAACCGCCCTTAAGGATATAAAGCTGGGTGTGGTGATGCATGCCTGTAATCCCAGCACTTGGGAGGTAGAAGCAGGCAGATAGATCTGTGAGTTCAAGGCCAGCCTGGTCTACATAGTGAGTTCCAGGACAGCTGGGGCTACAAGGAGACCCTGTCTCAAAAAGACCAAAATACTAAAAGGATATAAAACCATTAAAAAAAAAAATCTTGGGGGGGGTGGTGGAGAGAACACCCCCCCAAATCCACTGCTAAAACATGAAACCTAATTCAGCCTTAGCTTTTAGACCTGTTAATTTATGCTATGTATTGATGAACACAAAGGACTGAAGGACATATTAAATGACACTTATAGAGGTACACAATCAGTACAAAAGGTTATGTAGGGCCGGGTGTGGTGGTGCACGCCTTTAATCCTAGCACTTGGGAGGCAGAGACAGGCGGATCTTTGTGAGTTCAAGGCCAGCCTGGTTCACAGAGAGAGTTCCAGGCTAGCTGGGGCTACAGGGAGACCCTGTCTCGAAAAGAAAAAAAAAAAAAAAAAAAAAAAAGGTTATGTAAGGTATGAAAATTTTTTTCTTAAAAAATTTTTACTTTATGTGTATGAATGTTATGCCTGCATGTGTATAAATGCACTCATGTGCAATGTCCATGGAGGACAGAAGAGGGCACAGTTGTTCACTGCCATGTAGGTGCTGGGAATTCAACACAGGTCCTCTACAAGAGCAGACAGTGCTCTTAACTTTCTCCAGCCCCAAAACTTGGTTTCTTTAACAAGGAAAAACATTTTGAAATACTGAGAGCTTAAAAATAAGTGAGGCTTTAGTGGTTAAGAGCACCAACTGCTCTTGCAGAGGACCCGGGTTCAATTCCCAGCACCCACATGGTGGTTGAGAACTGTCTTTAACGCCAGTTCCAGGGGAATCCAACACCGACACCCTCTTCTGACCTCCGTGGCATTGCACAACACGGGTGCACAGACCTACATCAGACAGTACATTCATACACATACACACACAAAATAAGTGAGGCCTTTCTGTCTATGGATAGTAGTACATGAGTAACATGGTTTGGCATGCATTTTAAGCAGCTAAAGCTGAGCTGCGGAGGGTTTGCTACATACTGAAAAACAAAAACAAAAAAACCCCTTTGCTTAATGTGTTATGTGTCTGTAGTCACATGCAAATATGTACAACGTGTGTATAGAAGCCTGTAGAAACCAGAAGGTGTTGGATCACTCAGGAACTGGAGATACAGATGTTAGCCACCAGTGTGGGTACAGAGTACCGAACCTGGGTCCTCTGCATGAGTAACCAGTACTCTTAACCCCTGAGCCCTTTCTCTAGTTCTGGTCTACTATGATTTTAAGGTGGCAAACATTGATATGGTCAGCTTCTCATAAGAATTTATTACACTTTTGGCATATAAAGGTAAACTTAAAAAAAAAAAATTTTTTGGTCTTTTTGAGACAGGGTCTCCCTGTAGCCCCAGCTGGCCTGGACCTCACTCTGTAGACCAGGCTGGCCTTGAACTCACAGAGATCCACCTGCCTCTGCCTCTCGAGTGGTAGGATTAAAGGCATGCGCCACCACGCCAGGCTTAAAGACAGTTCTTAGCCGCCATGTGGATGCTGGGAGTTGAACCTAGGTCCTCTGCAAGAACAGTCGGTGCTCTTAACCATTGAGCCATCTCTCCAGCCCCATAAAGTTAAACTCTTTTTTTTGAGACAGGGTCTCCCTGTAGCCCCAGCTGTCCTGGAACTCACTCTGTAGACCAGGCTGGCCTTGAACTCACAAAGATCCACCTGCCTCTGCCTCCCAAGTGCTAGGATTAAAGGCATGCGCCACCACGCCCAGCTAAAGTTAAACTCTTAAAACTTGGGCTTTGGGCTGGAGAGATGACCGCTCTTACAGAGGACCCGGGTTCGATCCCCAGCACCCACATGGCGGCCGAGAACCGTCTGAAACTACAATTCCAGGAGAACTCCAGTTCCAGGGGAATCTGACACCCTCTTCTGACCTCCGCGACATTGCATGACACGGGTGCACAGACTTGCATGCAGACAGTACATTCATATACATAACGGAAATAAAATAAAATTAATACAAAAAAAAAAAAAAAAGATTTGTTTAAAAAAAAAAGTTGGGCTTGGTACACATCTTTAATTCCAGCAACAGGAGGCAGAGGCTGACATGCATCTCTGTAAATTCTAAGGCAACCAGGGTTACACGGAGACCCCTCACTCCCAACCAGCAAACAAAAACAAACTTAAAAAAATTATTTTTGCCTTTAAATTAAAAAAAATTTTAAATATATGTAACAGTTTTTGGCTTATATTTATGTTAGGTGCCCATGGAGCCAATGGAGGGTGTCAGATCTCTTGGAACTGGAGTTTCAGACAGTAGTTAGCTGCCATGTGGGTGCTGGAAATTGAATTTGAGTCCTCTGCAAAAGCAGTAAGTACTCTTAACTGCTGAGCCATCATCTCTCAGGCCCATTAATCTTAACATACCACAATTGATATTAAAGTCTAGAAATATAATTATTACTTAAGAGCACATTAATGTAAAATAGCCATGTAAATGTTATAAATTAAGGTCACCAAAGTGTTTTAAACACTCAAACATGTTGATACATAGAATCCCTTAAGTCTAAGAGCAATTCAGATTATGATATTCAAGGAATTCCTTTGTTTCTGAAGATATTTGATAAAGTAAGCTGGCATTCTAGGGAAAAACCCGATTATTACTATTTTTTGGAACCTCTACCAAAAAAAAGAAAAAGAGTACTTACATAAATATCTAACTAGCATATAGTTTTGAGGCTTGCTGGTGAGTCTTATTAAAGAAACTGGTGGGATTCAAACTTCCCTCATGACCCAGCGTCTCAGGGGCTGTTAAAGTGATGCTTAACAGTTCCCAACCCTGCCTGCTTCTACCAGCCATTTTACTTTAATCAGCAATGTTTGCTTACAAATGTTAAGATTTCATGAAATTAATTTTTAATAAAAACAATTTGGATAACCCATACCCAGAGTAGAAAATAGTCATACCTATACAAGGCTTAACATGCTGAAAACAAGCTTTAGTCAGGTCACCTAATAGGGCAAAGGAACTCTGACGAACTTCTGGCATTTTATCCTACAAGAAATAACAAGAAATTAAGTTCAGTGCAACATAGACAATCAGGTTTCAAGTCACTGACCTTACTAGTCTTACCTGCATGCACTGATACATTAATGTGAGGATGTTACTTCGGGCTACAAGCTGTTCAATGTTGCCTCCCAGTCCTTCAGCTAGGCCACTGAGTAAATCAAGAGCCACAATCATAAAATCCTTATCTGGAGCTTCATATTGTTCTGGCTGAGCATTGTTGAGCTGAAATTAAATACATCGTTTCTGCTTTCACATACTGAAAAAGCATACACACATTATGGCTAACTTTAGAAAAACATTTATTGTGCTAGGAAGAAGAAGACATTAAAATATACATACCATGGCTTGTGCAAGAGTCTTCTGTACTAAGTTCACACAACGCTGATACACAGGTTCACAGTATGGAAGGAAGCCAGACTGCAGGGCTGTGGCAACTGAAGATAGGCACTAGAAAGGATCAGGGAGACATGCTAAGTTATAGTTAATACTATGGTGAGTGTTTGAAAATAAGCAATGAGCCCAGGATACTTAGTCATTAGTTCTACTTGTCTATTATTATTTTTTTTAATTTATTTCTTATGTGTATGAATGTACTGTCTGCATGCAGGTCTGTGCACCCGTGTCGTGCAATGCCGCGGAGGTCAGAAGAGGGTGTTGGATTCCCCTGGAACTGGAGTTCTCCTGGAATTGGAGTTTCAGATGGTTCTCGGCAGTCATGTGGGTGCTGGGGATCGAACCCGGGTCCTCTGTAAGAGCGGTCGGCGCTCTTAACCGCTAGGCCATCTCTCCAGCCCTACTACTTGTCTATTATTTATAGAAGTCCCTCCCTCCCTTTTGTTGGTCTTTTTGACAACTGGCTTCAATCTCACAAATATGCCTCTGCCTCCTAAGTGCTGGGATTAAAAGCATGCCCCACCATACCTGGCTTTTTTTTTTCTTTCTTTTTTTTTTTAATTTTATTTATTTATTTTTGTATGTGGATGAATGTACTGTCTGCATGTAAGTTTGTGCACCCGTGTCGTGCAATGCCGCGGAGGTCAGAAGAGGGTCTCAGATTCCCCTGGAGCTGGAGTTCTCCTGGAACTGGAGTTACAGACGGTTCTTAGCTGCCATGTGGGTGCTGGGGATCAAACCCGGGTCCTCTGCAAGAGCAGTCAGTGCTCTTAACCACTAGGCTATCTCTCCAGCCCCCCCCTTTTTTTTTTCTTTAAAACCAAATTATCACTCATGGTTGTCAAGTCTGCCAGCCAATCAGGTTCACTCAGAAGAAAATTAACTTTACCTTCTAAGGGCAGATCACTTTATGTCCATATATTTTCCTCAAACTTAAGTTATTATGTTCTTTCCCTAGTCAATGATGTGGATGGGCTGTACTGGCAACATTCCGAGTCCTTGCTTGAAAGTGTATTGTGTATGTGTCCCTCCAGTTCCTACAAGATCTTTTTAAAAACATTATGTCTAGTATATTTTTCCAGTTAACAGTATTCATCATAATTAAAGTGGTTACCCCCTGAACAACACAAACTATTGTCACTGTTTTTGCTTGCCCTACCATTGCCAGATGGTAAGAACCAATTATTGATAGGACATAAATCAAGATGAATCAGCAGGATGGAAGCTTCCAACTTTGCTATAAGACCGACCCACTAGGCAAGGTGGTCTGGATTTCACTATGCATAATTGTGGCATATTTGTTATAGGAATAACCATTTTCTGACTGAATCTGAGAAGAGGACTTGGTGGGAATGAGGAAGCAGGGGAAGTTCAAGGGGAGCAGGAGGGGGGGTACAATCAAGACGCACTGCATACATATATAAAATTGTCAAAAAATTCTTTTAAGAAGTTAGTAAATTGTGTGTTTATATAAGATTTGAACAGGAACAGTTCTGTTTATTTATTAATACTTTACCACATATACCCACTTTGGGCCAGAAGATGTTTCTGATGAAATACACTGTTATAATAACTAAATATTATCAGCTCAGCATACCTCAAGTAAAGGGAAGAGATCTTTATCTTCATCCTTTAACATGTTCCATTTCTGGATAAGTGGAGGCATTAGCATCTGAATATATTCCTATTAATAATAATGAAAAAGACAAGGCTTTACCATCATCAGTAAACATGTCTGTTTTGAGTCCATGAAAATTAAAACCCAGTTAGAGCAATTGTGGTAAATCTTTACAAAAAGAATTTTTTTTGGTCTTTCTGAGACAGGCTGTCCCTTTAGTCCCAGCTGGCCTGGAGCTCATCATGTAGAGTAGGCTGGCTTTGAACTCACAGAGATCTACCTGCCTCTGGCTCCTGAGTGCAGGGATTAAAGGGATGTGCCATCACACCAGCCCACAAAAAGAATTTTTAAGACCCATTTTTCAATTTATAGTCCTTTAAAAAAATTTTCTTATCTTTACTAATTTATAGGGCCTTCTTTTAAAGTTTTAAAGTTACCTTGTATCCTTTCTGAAACAAAACACCTATCATCAGTAAGAACATCTTTTTTTTTTTTGGTCTTTTCAAGACAGGGTCTCCCTGTAGTCCCAGCTGTCCTGGAACTTGCTCTGTAGACCAGGCTGGCCTTGAACTCACAAAGATCTGCATGCCTCTGCCTCCCGAGTGCTAGGATTAAAGGTGTGCGCCACCACGCCCGGCTAGTAAGAACATCTTTATAGCAAGATCCAGTACTATATTCCCCCTCCTTCTGCCTCTGCCTCTCAAGTGTTGGGATCAGGGTGCAAGCCAAAGACCTGAAGGATCCACTACTTGCTAAACCACAATCAAGCAAGTTTTACTCAAGTGACTCAATCCACTCTCATCAGGGAGCTTTGAGCCACGTTAAAATTCTTTCAGTATTCAAGTTTTCTCCATTTTTTTTTTCCATTTGCCTCATACTCTACTACTGAGATACTTCAGTTTTTTTTAAAGCCATCACTCCAATTTGTGTGTTAGACAGTATAGTCCCCATTAGTGGTATATTGTGACCAGAAAGTAGGCTGTCTAGATGCAGTACCTCTAAAGCTAGAGTATTCATGAAATGGTACTTACTTGGAACTAAGTAGAAAATCCTGTGTGTGTGTGTGTGTGTGTGTATATATAAAATCTTTCCTTTAGACACTTTAAAGTATGGTATTGTTACTACTGCCATACTAACCATATTCTTATTTTTAAATACTATTTACAAAAAGATGCAATAGGATTTACTATATGTCTGCCTGTCTGTCTGTCTTTTTGAGACAGGGTTTCCCTACAGCTCCAGCTGGTCTGGAATTCGCTATGTAGGCCAGGCTGGAATTGAACTCACAGAGATCCACCTGCCTCTGCTTCCCAAGTGCTGAGACTAAAGGTGGCCCCATCACCCCCTGCAGATTTATACACTCAAAGTAGCAAAAACTATGTTCATAATTCCCCAAATCTTTTTACTTTCAAATAGATGCTTATCTATTAATTGTAAATGTATTCTTTTTTTTTTTTTTTTTAAATTCCTGAAACAGTGTTCATACATACTTACTGGTTTGTTTAAATGATGTCCTACTGAATCTG
The DNA here is from genome assembly GCA_009823505.1 of Rhizomys pruinosus. Classification (NCBI taxonomy): domain Eukaryota; kingdom Metazoa; phylum Chordata; class Mammalia; order Rodentia; family Spalacidae; genus Rhizomys; species Rhizomys pruinosus. The sequence continues at coordinate 109,969 of VZQC01013084.1, read as the reverse complement.
CTAATGTTCCTATGGCATCGTAAAGAATGAGCAGGTTCTTATGCTGGTATTTACTAAATGCGAAGACCAGGGTATCAAGTATATAAGCAAGGTATGGAACAAGTTCTGTACAAGCCTCCTCTTCTAGTGTAGCAAAGGCACTAAAATTGTTTTTAAAAAAGAAATATTTATTGTTATATATTCCTATAGATAGGAAAAAAAGTCTATTGTTTATGGAAGATTGCATATACTTATAATAAAAAAATACTTATTTACTTTAATATTTTTCCTTTTTTCTTGTTTTAATTTTTCTGTTCTTATGAGACAGGGTCTCCCCGTAGCTCCAGCTGGCCTGGACTACTTTGTAGACCAGAATGGCCTCAACCTCACAGATCTGCCTGCCTCTGCCTCACAAGTACCCTTGGAGGTCAGAGGGCTTAAATCCCTTGAGACAGATGGTTGTTTGCTATGTGGATGCTGGGAACTGAACCCAGGTCCTTTACAAGAGCAGCCAGTACTGCTTAACTAGCAAGCCATCTCTCCGGCCCCACATTTAAAACAAAAGCAAAAGCACACAAAACCATCATCAGGTAAAAACCATCAGGTAAAAACCATCAGGTAAAAACCATCAGGTAAAAACCATCAGGTAAAAACCATCAGGTAAAAACCATCAGGTAAAAACCATCAGGTAAAAACCATCAGGTAAAAACCATCAGGTAAAAACCATCAGGTAAAAACCATCAGGTAAAAAAAATTTTCCAGCCAAATAAAATGCACAAAAGATGCTAATGTACAAACCCCAAAGCTACATACTTCAATCCTATGAAAAATCAAGAAAAAGTAAGGAAAATTAAAATTCCTGTTATAGCTACAAAGTTGTGTTGTGGCAACTCCATTAGTGGTTTAATCCCAGCATTGTGCCACATGTTTAACATCAGGCTCTCATTTTCATAATGAACACTGTATTATAAACTTGTCCCACCTGCAGGCAGCTTCTTGTACTCTCTTGTTACTATCCAGGATACGCTTTAGCAATTCAGTCATTAATGGCTTCAGGTATGTATCGGGTGGCTGGCTGACTACCCAGTGTGCATAGCGGCTAAGAGTCCAGCACGTGATGGAACGCACAAGAGCCTTTTTATCAGCGAGGCACTGAATAAGGTGAGGAATGAGCTCAGGCAAGTATGGAATCATGCCTTGCATGCAACCTAGAAAAGAACAAGATCTTTCAAAGTGCTAAACTTAAATAGATCAATAATACATCCATGAAAAACATTCAGTGTTATTTCCAGTCCTGAAGATACAAAAATCTATACCAAAACTACTTTCAAAACAAATCAGAGTTAACAGTACAGGTATCTTATTTGTTGTACTTGTCATAAAAATTCTGGCTTTCTCAAAGCCGGGCATGGTGGTGCATGCCTTTAATCTCAGCACTCAGGAGGATCTCTGTGAATTCAAGGCCAGACTGGCCTACATAGTGCGTTCCAGGACAGCTAGAGCTACAGGGAGACCCTGTCTCAAAAATACCACCCACCAAAAATAAATAAATCCGGCTTTGAAAAATGCTTTAATTTCTTTTAAATTAGAGATATTTATAGCCTAGATAAAAAGAAAAATCCTCTACAGAGGGATGCTAACTCCCTTGCCTTTGTTATGTTACTTAAACTCACATGGGGAAGGAATAATACAATCTTTCCGCCAATAGGGATATTTCAGATATCAGAATTCTTTCTGTTCACTTAATTATTGCAAAAGGATTTTCAGAATATTTGGCTTGTTTAGTAATAATGAAATAGTTCACAGTGGAAACTTAAGTGGCTTCTGAATTTAATCTTTTTAAAAAAATTTTTTTAATTAATTTTATTTCTGTATGTGTATGAATGTTCTGTCTGCATGCAAGTTTGTGCACCCGTGTCGTGCAATGCTGCGGAGGTCAGAAGAGGGTGTCAGATTCCCCTGGAACTGGAGTTCTGGAATTGGAGTTTCAGATGGTTCTCGGCCGCCATGTGGGTGCTGGGGATCGAACCCGGGTCCTCTGTAAGAGCGGTCAGTGCTCTTAACCGCTAGGCCATCTCTCCAGCCCTCTTCAGCCCTTCTTTAAATGTCTTAAGGTTAGTATGGATCATAGACTTGTCTACCCATCCTGGTAGACAAGATTTTTTTCTTTTTTTGGTCTTTTTGAGACAGGGTTTCCCTGTAGACCCAGATGTCCTGGAACTTGCTCTGTAGACCAGGCTGGCCTTGAACTCACAAAGATCTGCCTGCCTCTGTCTCCCGAGTGCTAGGATTAAAGGCGTGCGCCACCACGCCCAGCTCCATACTGGCATTTTAAGATAGCAAAGAAGTACATGAATCCAAAATTAAATATTTTAACAATTCCTTAAAGTAGCCTAACCATAACATGTATTAAGGACTTTAAAATTCAAACTGGACTTACCTTCAGCAATGGCTCCCAAAACTAAGATGCCTGATTCCTTAACAACCCATTCATGATGGAAAAGCAATTCTTTCAAAAGGGGCAAAATGTGTGGTAGGAGTTCATCACGATAAACATTTGCAAGAACATCTAGGGCAGCAGCAGAGCATTTTCCTAAGGAAAGGTTTGATTCATATTTTAAACAGATGGTCAAATGAAAACATTCTTTAGAAAGAATACATTTTTGTAGTAATTGGCAAATTAAAATTCTGTGCTTGATTACAGAATTTTTTGCCTACACAGAAAAAATTAAAATACTGTTCCACTCAATTCAATGCCTCCAGAATGCCATGCTTACTTATTTTTTTGGTCTTTTTGAGACAGGGTCTCCCTGTAGCTCTGGCTGTCCTGGAACTCACTCTGTAGACCAGGCTGGCCTCGAACTCACAGAGATCCACGTGCCTCTGCCTCCCAAGTGCTAGGATTAAAGGCGTGCACCACCACGCCCGGCATTTATTTATTTCTGTACATGTAACAATGTACTGTCTGCATGCAAGTTTGTGCACCCATGTCGTGCAATGCCGCGGAGGTCAGAAGAGGGTGTCGGATTCCCCTGGAACTGGAGTTCTCTTGGAATTGGAGTTTCAGACGGTTCTCGGCCGCCATGTGGGTGCTGGGGATCAAACCCGGGTCCTCTGTAAGAACGGTCGGCGCTCTTAACCGCTAGGCCATCTCTCCAACCCCGCCATGCTTACTTTTAAATTTCTGTGCCAACATGTACATACCTACTAGTTCTACTTTACATTTCTACTATGGACCATGTGAAATTAAATATATAGCTGGGCATGGTGATGCATGCCTTTAATTCCAGCACTCAGGAGGCAGAGGCAGATAGATCTCTCTGAGTTCAAGGCTAGCCTGGTCTACATAGTGAGCTACAGAACAGCTGGGACTAAAGGGAAACCCTGTCTCAAAAAAGACAAAAAGACCAAAGGAAAAAAAAGACAAAAAAAATTTTCTCAGCTGGAGGTTAAGCATATAAACAGGAACAAAAAAACATCACCACATAAAGCATAAAATATTTTAAAAATATTCTTTACAAAGGATTAACTATGAGGCTATAGATCAAGTAAGACTTCATTAAGATAAAATGAAAACCAAAAACCTCTAAGATATCAAAATCTTTTCAATCTAAAGTAGAAAAAGCAAATAATTAACCATGAACTTTAGCAAATGATAACTTGAACAACAAAATAGCTATTAGGTTGGCTATAAGTAACACTAAATCAATTAATAAAGGCCTTAATTATCCTTAAGGTTGTCAAAATGACTAAATATGATACACATGCAAAGTCTTTGTTCTAGTGCATAGCACACCAGACATTCTAGACGAAATTAAATAAGCAGAATAAGAATTATATGCTTTGCTGGGTGTGGTGGTGCATGCCTTTGATCCCAGCACTCGAGAGGCAGAGGCAGAGGCAGAGGCAGAGGCAGAGGCAGGTGGATATCCGTGAGTTCAAGGCCAGCCAGGACTAAAGGGAGACCCTGTCTCAAAAAGACAAAAAGAACTATATGCTTCAGAAAGATACACAAAAGTTATTAGAAATCACAACACTTTGAAATTATAAAGTCCTGGTTGTGGGTTCTTGCCCTTTCATATGATCCCAACACTCAGAACAAAACAAGAAGATAGAACTAATGATTATTCTGGGCATGGTGGTGGTGTACGATTTTAGTGCCAGCACTTGGGAGGCAGAGGCAGGTGGATCTCTGTAAGTTCAAGGCCAGCGTGGTCTACCATAGTCAAGTTCCAGGCCAGTTGGGACTACAGGGAGATTGTGCCCTCCCCCCCTCCCCCCAAAGCAAACCTAACTATTATTAAATATAGTAACATGCCCAGGCATAACTAGGAGAAAATGAAACTCTGACACTGCTGGTGACAAAGCAATGGTGTAGCTACTTTGGAAAACTACCCTGGTAGTTAGAGAACCATCTGACTCAGCAGTCTTATTGCTGAGTATAGAACAGAGCTGAGAACATGCCAGCACAAAAACTTGCACATGAATGTTCACAGCATCATTTGCCCCAACAGCCAATGGGAAATATAACATGAATATCTACTAACTGATGAACAGAAAAATATGTAGTAAAGAATTCCTGGGGCTGGAGAGATGGCTCAGCAAATAAGAGCACTGACTGCTCTTGCAGAGGAGCAGGGTTCGATTCCCAGCACCCACATGGCAGCCAAGGACTGTCTTTAGTGATGGACGTGATGGTGCACACCTTTAATCCCAGCACTCTGGGAGGCAGAGGCAGGCAGATCTTTGTGAGTTCAAGGCCAGCCTGTCTACAGAGTGAGTTCCAGGCCAGGTGGGGCTATAGGGAGACCCTGTCTCAAAAAAGATAAAAAACAAACAAAACTTAATATATGCTACAACACAGATGAGCTTTGAAAACTTTCTGCTAAGTAAAAGAATTCAGCCAGGGCTGGAGAGCTGCCTTAGCAGTAAGAGCACTGACTGCACTTGCACGGGACTCAGGTTTGATCCCCAGCATCCAGAAAGCAGCTAACAACAGTCCATTACTCCAGTTCCAGGGAATCTGACCTAATCTTCTGCCTTTTGTGGGCACTGTACAACATGGGTGCACTTACATGCATGCAGGCATTACACATAAAAGAAAAATAATAAAATTAAAAGAAGTCAGTCCAAAAGGGCCATTCTATTTACATGAAATGTATATAATAGGTAAACACATAGAGCATAGACTAACAGCTGGTTAGAACTGTGGGAAAATGGAGACTGATTTCTACTGTGATGAAGTTTCTTTGTATCCTAAATATCATGGTGATAGCTAGACAGCTCTACAAATATAATAAAACTCAACTATATTGGATGTTTCTTTTCTTGCCAGGATAAAACTATGTGGTCCAGGACAGCATCCAAGTTGAGATCCTCCTGCTTAAGTTTCCTAAGAACTGAGAGTAGAACGATGAGCCAGTAATACAGTTTATTCACTAAGCAACGTGCTCTCCACTCTGACTTACTTAGATTCCAGTCAGAAATTGTATCATCGTCATCGATTTCATCATCATCATCCTCCTCCTCTTCAATTCCATCTTCTTCATGCTGCTGAGCCACTGTCCTTGATCGATGAAAACGTGGCCTTATATCCTGCTCACTATCAGGAATAGTTTCATCTTCTTCAACATCACCCTGTTTTGTTTTGTTTTTTTAAAAAGAGAAAACCTCAGTGAGCTTTATTATAAGCTAACAATACATAAATGAATAAAAAAGTCAGAACATCACATGAGGTCACGTACAGGGTTCTGAAGTATAGTTCCTGAATAAGAACTACTCCCCTGTATATAACAATTCCTTGTGGAAAAGACAATACAGTATATAATACCTGCTATGCTATTAGGTTCTTTCAACTATCAGTTGAGTATATCCGAATTAAACTCAGGTCAACATATTTAAAACAAACTCCAGACAGAGCAAGCAAGACGAACTTAAAAAATAAATTAAAAATATAAATAAACTACAAATATCTTTGGTCAAAGGTAAATAAAGGATAATCCTATTGATGTCACTATCAATTAAGCTAGGATTTCTTACCATTAAAATACATTTGCCTGCTCCATATTGGAACATCTGTAGTTCATTATATTTAAAAGGAAATCTAGCCGGGTGTGGTGGCGCACGCCTTTAATCCTAGCACTCTTGAGGCAGAGGCAGGCGGATCTTTGTGAGTTCAAGGCCAGCCTGGTCTACAGAGTGAGTTCCAGGACAGCTGGAGCTACAGGGAGACCCTGTCTCAAAAAGACCAGGAAAAAAAAAAATCTATTTACATAAGGCCTATTATAAATAAATGTCCTACTTATCAAATTCAAAGGATTATCAACATTAATACTGTCAACATTAATACTATCTCGCCTCTTTAGAAAATAAAGTTTCCTGCCAGGCGTGGTAGTGCAAGCCTTTAACCCTAGCACTCGGGAGGCAGAGACAGGCGGATCTTTGTGAGTTCAAGGCCAGCCTGGTCTACAGAGTGAGTTCCAGGCCAGCTGGGGCTACAGGGAGACCCTGTCTCGAAAAGACACACAAAAAAAAAAAAAAAAGAAAAAAAAAGTTTCCTTACCTTAAGCAGGATAATATCTATATCTGAGTACTTCATGCCATTCACTAACACAGGAATCAACCTACAAAGAATTAAAGATCTAAAGATCTCAACTGAGTTTAAATAGTCTTAACAACCTTATGTATACTAATTAAGCCAATGAGACACAAACTGGTAATACTTCGGCCTTTGGGCATAAGGAATACTAACAGGGAAAAAGCAGTGAGACAAACCACCAATAATTAAACACTGCAATCAGAGTAATATAACTAGGTGAGACGTACAGCACACAGAACGACATACATGGGTGATGCCATTCTGGTAGAGAATCAGGTCCATAAATTATTACTGATTTGGGAAATAACAAGAACAGATTCCAGACTATAAGATACTAAAAAGTTAGTAAGATGTATGTTAAATAAGTGAAGAACAGTTAGGCTCAACTTTTTTAAAGGAAGAAATGGTAGTAATGTGAAATTATGGAAGAATAGGAACAGGAGGAATTGGAAAAGCCCCAGACAATTCTTGATATAGTGATGTTGCTAGACTATTAGGAGAGGAAGCCTCGCATGAAGACTACTGCTAAGTTTTGGGGCAAGATAAAAGCTCACCTGCTTTCTTTATAAAGTAAGTAAGCAAAGTACATGTGAAGAACTTCAGAAGTGTAATAAAGGTCTGACACAGTTGTACTGGTGAATGAAAGCTAACAGTTGATCTGGAATAAGGATTAGCCAATAGTGAAAGGGCCCGCTTGAAAGCCAATGACTACGGGTTTCTAGAGCAGTGTAAATTTCCCCAATAGTATTCAAAACAGCCTGGTTAAGAATCAAAGGAAAATGATTCAATAAACCAGATCAGGGGAGACAGAAGCAGGGCAGCTGGAAGTTTATTGCCAGAATGGTTTATTTGCGATTATGTTTTTATCCAAGACAGGAAAGAAGGAAGAATTTGAAGTGTTTGTGGTCAAGGGCCTTGGCATGGGGTGAAGATGGGATCTAAGAAGGCTTTCGGGAAATGGGGGACTGGTAAAGCAGGGCAGGTGAGAACATCAGCTTCCAAGTGAGTTAATCAGGACCAAAGTGACACAGTATGTGTTTTATCAACATGTAAGATAGAACATTTTACTGGACATGGTGGCACATGCACTCACTCAGAAGGCAGAAGTAGGTGGATCTGTTAGTTCAAGGCCAGCCTGGTCTACATAAGGAGTTCCAGGCCAGATGGGGGCTACAGGGAGACCCTGTCTCAAAAAAGACCAAAATAATAGTAATAATGCTTCAACTGTAGTAAAAAAAAAAAAAAGTCTCCTAGTTAGTTTGTAAATGCTATCTTCTAGGCAGGACTCAGCCACTCAATCATAAACTCTCAGCAGCAGTGGTTATTGACACTAGGACTACTCCAGATGGACCCAGTTAACTATCAGTCATGGGTGGGGCAGAGGTGATATGGCCTCACCCCTCACTGTTGAGCTATTGGCCACTGACAAATCTGGGAGAGTATTAGTCAGTTTTCAGCTGTGTACCTAATACTGAGCTCACTAGACTCCAGTGGATAACTACAAACCAAAGGTCATACAGATGACCCTAATTAAACGGGGGGGGGCACAGAATAAAACCAAAAGTCATGAATGAAGAAAAGAGATCTATAGAGAAAAGGGAGACTGACAGGACTAGGAAGGAAGAGGAGAATAAATAGAATGCATTATATTAACTATGACATTGTTAAAACCCAAAATTAGGGGCTGGAGAGATGGCCTAGCGGTTAAGAGCACCCGGGTTCGATCCCCAGCACCCCCATGGCGGCTGAGAAACATCCTTAACTCCAGTTCCAGGGGAATCCAAAGACGCCATCTTCTGACCTCCGCGGCATTGCAGGACACGGTGCACAAACCTACATGCAGATAGTACATTCATACACATAAAAAATAAAATAAAAAAGTTCTAAAAAAATAAAACCTAAAATTAATTAAATTGCTTCCATGAACGCTGCTGGAAAGAAATAATTATTTATGGACAAAGCTATTCAATTAAAACATATACTGCTGGGCATAGTGGCACACGCTTTAATCCTAGCACTTGTGAGGCGGAGGCAGGCGGATCTCTGTGAGTTCAAGGCCAGCCTGGCCTACAGAGTGAGTTCCAGGCCAGCGGGGGCTATAGGGAGACCCTGTTTCAAAAACATAAATAAAAGACATACATATACCTCAATAACTAAATATTCAGAAAAATATGTGCAATGTGCACTGCTAAAATAGTCATAAATACACTGTGCATGCAATGCAATATACATAATGATTAAAAGATTTAAAGACTAGTGACTAGGAGGAAAGCAGACAATACAAAGAACAAATCTCAAAACTGTACAGTTGTAATTTTAAAGCACTAACTATAGGTAGGAAGCCATCCATGTTAATTACATTATGCACTAGGACTCTAATTCTACACTCTGGATATATGGTTATCTGTTACAAGGTACTCACAGAGAAAAATGACATTAAATGACAACAAACACATCAAAAATAGCAGCAGTGTGGGCTGACAAGATAGCTCGGCAGGTAAAGGTGCTTGCAGATAAGCCTAAAGACTAGAGTTTGATTCCAAACCTTCATGAAAGTTGAGAACCTAGGGAACAATCTGCGGAAGAGGGGGCGTGGTAGAATGTAAAGGCTGCGATTGGGGTGAATGGTGAAACTACAGCGATGTAGTCTGGACACTCATTTGATCAACTTGAACAAACAACCTGTCATCCCCCACTGGACGGTGGGGCTGTGGGGGTTTGGGCACAACAGCCTGCAGATTGGTTTTGCACGAAGGATGCTTGTACTCATGGATTATCACTTATAGCTAAAAAATGAAAACAAACAAACAAACAGAGAAAGATGCAGGACAGTTATGGCAGAATACATGATATGGGATGGGGGGGGGAAGGGAAAGGGAAATATGCCTGATCTGAATTGGAAAATGATGTATGAAATGCACAAAGCATCAATAAAAATTAAATAAAAAAATGTAATTCATGGATTAACATATCATCCAAACATACGTGTCTATACCAAAGTAACCTACCATAACTATTAGTGCTGTTTAAATACCTATATATCTAATTGCTTGTGCTTCATTAGTAGGATCGAAAGGTTATTCCTGGACAAACTGTCAGCCCATGAAAGGAAACAGCCAGAATTGACCAGAGTCCAAGACAACAGCTCCAGAGAAAGTAGACTGTTTTGCTTCTTATCCACCTGTGCCCCTTTTCTAAGCCTAGGGAACAATCTGCGGAAGAGGGGGAGTGGTAGAATGTAAGGGCTGCGATTGGGGTGAATGGTGAAACTACAGCAATGTAGTCTGGACACTCATTTGATCAACTTGAACATACAACCCCTCACCCCCCGCTGGAAGGTGGGGCTGTGGGGGTTTGGGCACAACAGCCTGCAAATTGGTCTTACATGAAGGATGCTTGTACTCTTGGATTATCACTTATAGCTAAAAAATGCAAAAAAAACTGAGAGAAAGATGCAGGACAGTTATGGCAGAATGCATGATCTGGGATGGGGTAGGGGTGGGGGGGCAAGGGAAAGGGAAATATGCCTGAACTGAATTGGAAAATGATGTATGAAATGCACAAAGCATCAATTAAAAAATGTTAAACAAGCAAAAAAAAAAAAAGTTGAGAACCATCTCATACAAATTGTTCTCTGAGTTTCACATACTGCCACGGCACCCACACTTGCTCTCTCTCACATACCCTCCTAAGTAAACACATATGATTTAAAAATACCAACTGAGGGCTGGAGAGATGGCCTAGTGGTTAAGAGCGCCAACTGCTCTTGCAGAGGACCCGGGTTCGATCCCCAGGACCCACATGGCGGCTGAGAACCGTCTTTAACTCCAGTTCCAGGGGAATCTGACACCCTCTTCTAACCTCCTCAGCATTGCACAACATGGGTGCACAGACCTACATGTAGACATTACATTCATACACATAAAAATAAAAAAAAATACCAATTGTGATGTTGTGAGCATTATTTTCTGCACTTTTCCCCCCTGGTCTTTTTGAGACAGGGTTTCCCTATAGCCCCAGTTGGACTTGAACTCACACCTGCCTGCCTCCACCTCCTGAGTCCTAAGATTAAAGGCATACCCAGCCCAATTTAGTATTTTTACACAAGCCTGGTAGTTTCAGAAAAAGGATTTTTTTTTCCACTCAGACTGCATTTCTCTTCCTCTACTCTCCCAAAGAAGAGAAGAACGATCATCAATGGCAAGTGGCAGTTGCAGTAAAGCAACACCAGGAGCCGGCTTCACGCTCAGGAGAGAATGCTACATCTCCTCCTGGTTTCTGGTACTCTACACAGTCAGAGAAACTTCTCTAGTAACATACTATAGACATGATATCTGAAAGTATAGTCTTAGGATTATTCTTTAACACCAAATTATTATTAAAACAGAAATGTTTCATGAATTATCCAAAATTAATTATGATTAAGAATATTCTCAGTTGGCCTTTAATCCCAGCACTTGGGAGGCAGAGGCAGGCAGATCTTTGTGAGTTCAAGGCCAGCCTGGTCTACAGAGGGAGTTCCAGGATAGCTGGGGCTACAGGGGGGCCCTGTTTCGAAAATACCAAAAAGAAAAAGAATATTCTCAATCAGGTGTGGTGGCACACACCTTTAGTCCCAGCACTCAGGAAGGAGAGGCAGGTGATCTCTTTTGTGAGTTCAAGGCCAACCTGATCTACATAATGAGTTCCAGGCCAGAATAAACTATTCTCACATAACTGCCTGCATGTACAAATGTATAACCATGTGGATACCTGCAGAGATCATAAGAAAGCATTGGGGGCTGAAGAGATGGCTCAGTGGTTAAGAGCACCCACTGCTCTTGCAGGGGACCCAGGCTCGATTCCTAGCACCCACATGGTAGCTAAGAACCGTCTTTGACTCCAGTTCTAGGGGAATCCGACACCCTCTTCTGACATCCGCAGCATTGCACAACACGGGTGCACCAACCTACATGCAGATAGTACACTCATGCACATAAAAAATAAATAAATTAGAAAAAAAAAAAAAAAAAGCAAGCATCAGATCCCCTGGAATTGGAGTGAGGATGGTTAACCACCAGGTGGGTGCTGGAAATCAACCCCCCTCCCCCAGAGGTTCAAACAGCTGTGCCATCTTTCTAGCCCAGTCACATAATTTCTTAAAAAAGTTAACTGTTCCTTGAAAAACTTACTTATTCCAATAAGATTAGGCCTGACTTTGTTAAAACCTTATAGCAAAAGAATGAATTTTATAATAGGCACATGAATAATTACTGTGAAGAAATTAAAGAACAAGGTCGCATCGGTAAATAGGAACACTTACTTAGGAAGATGCCTCACAAGTACATCTTTGCATATTGGTTGCTCAGCCAAAGTGAGCCAAAATTCACAAGCTTCCAAAGCTACATTTTCATCTTGGTCTTGAGTACGCTGTAGCATGTACTGTAAACAGAATCCAGGTTATCCATCAGTTTATGCTATATAACTAATATTAATTCAGTCCTACAGTAGCCCTTTGCATACCATGTTTTTCAACCTATACTTTTAGATTTTTAGAAAAGCTCCTTGTTATGAGTCTAAATTGAGGCAAAAAAGAACCAATGCTTTAGAATGCTGCCCAATGAAAAGTTTTCAATATATATATTATCTGCACAGAAGCAGATATATATAATAATATATAATTATCTGCTTCTGTGCAGATAATATATATATTATGAAGTTACTAGGTTTTTTTGACATAAATATATTAATAAATATTGTCTCGGGGGCTGGAGAGATGACCTAGCAGTTAAGAGCACCGACTGCTCTTACAGAGGACCCGGGTTCGATCCCCAGCACCCACATGGCGGCTGAGAACCATCTGAAAACTCCAATTCCACGAGAACTCCAGCTCCAGGGTAATCCGACACCCTCTTCTGATCTCCGAGGCATTGCACGACACGGGTGCAAAGACCTGCATGCAGACAGTACATTCATACACATACAGAAATAAAATTAATAAAAAATTCTTTAAAAAAATGTTTAAAAAAAAATTAGTCTCACAAAAAAACAAATATAGCTCCATATACCTTTCCTAAAAAAACAAAGAATCTTTTAATAACACACCCAAGTTCTCTTTCGTTCTTTTTGTCTTTTCGAGACAGGATCTCCTGGTAGCCCCAGCTAGCCTGGAGCTTGCTATGTAGACCAGCCAAGTTATGTCTTGTAGACAGAGCTTCAATATTTAATGTTAATATGTACATATTAACACCTATTTTTTTTTTTAAGTTTGGGAAGTGGCAGCAACATTTTATTTTCAGAGAGGGTCTCAACATGCATCCCCATTAAACTTGTGCTGAGAATATAGGCATGTACCACCATACTAAACTTTATCTTTTCTTAACTATAATTTACAGTTCCAGATAGTTTTATCACATCCTCTGAACTTATCAAGCTAAATCCACCCATGTGATTTCTCAGTATATCTAGGGCTTAGAAGCAAAGTCAAGTGATAAATTCCCAGTATATAGACTTTCTTCTGGATTGAAACACATTACACAGCAAAAGTCAGACCCACTTCACTACATGCCAAACAAAGAACTATGTAACATTATAAATTAGGCTCCCCAGCTGTGACCTATACCAAGTGATAAAAATTTTTTATTTTCTGATTAGCTTCAAAATCTAGCTTTTAAATCAATTATAGCTGACTTCATAGACTAGGCTCAAAGAAAACATTCCTTGTACTTATTCTAATGTTTGACAACAGAGATTGCTGTACATCATGGATACCAACTTTTCCCTAACATGTTTTTAAAGATTTATCTTTTTTTATTTTTATGTGTGCCTGCTTGTGTATGTGTACCCTGTGTGTGCACTGTTCAAGGAGGTCAGTAGATGGCACCAGTTCTCTTGGAACTGGATTAAAGATGGTTGTGAGCCTTCATGCAGATACTGAGAATGGAACCCTGGTCCTCTGCAACAACTTAACCACTAATCCATCTCTTTCACCAGCTCCTTTCTAACACATCTTTTTTGTTGTTGTTGTTGTGCGTGTGTTTTTTGAGACAGGGTCTCCCTTTAGTCCCAGCTGGCCTGGAGCTTGCTATATAGACCAGGCTGGCCTTGAACTTACAGAGATCAGCCGGCCTCTACCTCCTGAGCACTAGGATTAAAGGTGTGCACCACCACTCCTGATGTCTAACACATCTTAACATTAAAAGGAAAAAAAAAAAAAGATTCCTATTTATGTTTATGAGTGTTTTGCTTGCATGCATGTAAGTGTACTATGTGTCCATGCGATACCTGTGGAATATCATGCACGGGCCAGGAGGGTGTTGGACCTTCTGGAACTGGAGTTATAGATGATTTTTAGCCACCACATGGACACTGGGAACCGAACCCAGGTCCTCTGCAAGAGCAGCCAGTGCTCTTAACTGTTGAGCCATCTCTCTAGCCCTTAACTCCATTTTGTAAAAGATCTTTCTTTATACAATATAAAAGTGGAAGCAGAAGCAAGGCTCTGGATAAAATATTGCTTAAAGTACCTGCAAAGCAATATAACAAGTATGAATATACTTAGCAGTATGTAAACAGATGGGAAAGTTTAACTCTAGCAGTACTAAATACTGCCTGAACCATTCCTTATTTTTTTTTAAATGTGTATGAATGTACTGTCTACATGTAGGTCTGTGCACCTGTGTCGTGCAATGCCACGGAGGTCAGAAGAGGGTGTTGGATTCCCCTGGAACTGGAGTTCTCCCGGAACTGGCATTAGATGGTTCTCAGCTGCCATGTAGGTGCTGGGGATCGAACCCAGGACCTCTCCAAGAGCAGGCGGTGCTCTTAACCACTAGGCCATCTCTCCAGCCCGAACCATTCCTTTTTTAAAAATAATTTTATCTTGCCATGCATGGAGGCAGAGGCAGATGGGTCTCTGTGAGTTCAAGGCCAGCTTTTTCTACACCAGCTGGGACTAAAGGAGACCCTGTCTCAAAAAAGACCAAAAAAAAAAAAAAAAAAAAAAAAAAAACTACAAATAAAACCACCAACCAAAATTTTTTTTTATCTTAAATAGTTCATTATGCAAGAGTAAATTAATTATAGTGTGTCTTTTCTACCAAGACACCTCATTCATTTAAGTCACAAGTTAATCAAATGAATCTTAATGATAATGGGAAGCAAACTCAATTTTTAATTCTCAACTCCACCAACTCAAGAATATGCCACCTAATCTCCCCAAATATTGATCATTTGGTCTATACTACGTTTAATGAATATTTCCAAATTATGTTGACTAATAAAACCTATGTACAGGGACTGGAGAGATGGCCTAGCGGTTAAGAGTGCTGACCGCTCTTACAGAGGACCCTGGTTCGATCCCCAGCACCCACATGGCGGCCGAGAACCATCTGAAACTACAATTCCAGGAGAACTCCAGTTCCAGGGGAATCCGACACCCTCTTCTGACCTCCGCGGCATTGCACGACACGGGTGCACAAACCTGCATGCAGACAGTACATTGATACACATACAGAAACAAATAAAATTAAAAAAACAAAAACAAAAACAAAAACCTATGTACAACTTTAAGTAACTTCCCCCCATAATACCTTAAATCTCACAAAATCACAAGGCTTTATCATTTTATACCACCCAAAAGTATAATATAAATTAGAAAATATACCTTTATATTATACACCTTGTGCCAAATATTTTTCTTGGGGAAGAAATGAGAAAAGTCGTTAAGCAGGTTGGATTACCTCAACTATATTATGCATGTGAGGAAGCAGACGATCCATTCGAACTTCAAGCAGCATCACAAGTGCCCGGCACACATTTTTCCGGACCTCTGGTTCTTCATCACCAGCCAGTGCAAAGAGATTCTGTTGCATGAAAAATAATTTTTTTCCTAGTTTAAAAATTCTAATGAGTTAAAAAGGTTTATGCCAAATAATAAATAATCTGCAAGATGGTAAGACTGCAAAACTCTACAATGACAGGGTGCAAAAAGTTGGAAGGGAAAGTTGAGTGTGGTGGTGCTTGCCTATCTTAGCACTTGAGAGGTAAAAGCAGGAAGATCAAAAGTTCAAGGCCAACCTGGGCATGATGGTGCATGCCTTTAATCCTAGCACTTGGGAGGCACAGGCAGGTGAGTTCAAGTCCAGCCTGGTCTACAGAGTGAGTTCCAGGCCACCTGGGGCTATAGGGAGACCTGGTCTTAAAAAGACAAAACAAAACAAAACAAAACAAAAAAAGTTTAAGGCAACCATATGGTACCTGATCTTGTTTAAAAACATAACAACTGAATTGGTTTACAAATTACATAATAACATAGATAACTAAATGTAGAGGGTAATAACTAAGACTATCATTTTGATAAAGAAAAAGTCAATCTGACAAGGGTACAAATCAGTTTTCTGTGTGCATGTGTACATAAGTGTGTGCCTGTGGAGATCAAAGGTTGACATTGGGCACCTTCCTCTGTCATTCTCTATTTTTTTGAGACAGTCTCTCTCACTGCACCTGGAGCTCACTGATTTGGCTGGATATCGAGCTCTAGGAACCTCCTTGTGTTTACCCTACTCAGACTTGACTATATCAACAAATTTCCACTATAAGAATAAGCCACCTCTGGGGCTAGACAGATGGCTCAGCAGTTAAGAGCACTGACTATTCTTGCAGAAGACCCAGGTCTGATTTCCAGCACCCACGTGGCAGCTAACAAAGGTCTGTAACTCTAGTTCCAGGAGGATCTGATGCCCTCTTCTATACTCTGTGGGCATAATACTCTCAATCAATCAATCAATCAATCAATCAATCAATCAACCAACCAACCAATCAGAATAAGCCACCTTGAAGATGGGCATGGTGGGTAGTGCTCAATTGTGTAAGCAAGCAGACTAGGAGTTCAAGGCAATCCTAGACTAAACAGTGAGGTGGAATCCAATCAGGACTACAATGAGACTATCTTGAAAAAACAACTCAAAGGGATAATGTACTTGTATAAACCTGATGAGTTCTATCTCCAGAACCCAACTTAAAAAAATGCCAGATGCTACAGTGTACACCTATAATCTCAGCACTTCTATAAGCAAAATGGGAGGCAGAAACAGGAGAATAGACAGGAGGTTTGAAGGCCAGCTTGCCTAGAGTCTGCCACATAGCAGAACCAAGAGACACTTCCTCATAAAGGCGGGAGGAGAGAACTGACTGCTGAAAAGTAGTCCCATGACATGCCCGTGTATATGTATGGAGACACAGATACAAACACTAAAAAGTAGCACAAAACAAAAATGAATCAAATGAACAAAAAAGAGTAAAATGTTTCTTGCAGAGATTGCCAAGTAGGGATACGGGAAAAAAAAAAAGCAATAAAGCTTTTCACCTCTTATCTATTTAGTTATTTCTGCATATTGTCACCACCTCCACCAGCTCAGAAAGAATCTGACATGAAAAACAAAACACTACCAATCAACAAATGGGCTGATTAATTGAATGTATTATTTTCAGAAATAGAATACAAATAGTCAACGATCACAAAGTATTCAATTTCTCTTGTCATCAAGAGAACTGCAAATTAAAATTACTTCAAGATACTATTTCAGTCGGAATGGCTATCAAGAAATCTGACAAAGGCCAGACACGGTGGCACGTGCCTTTAATCCCAGCACTTGGGAGGCAGAAGCAGGTGGATCTCTGTGAGTTCAAAGCCAGCCTGGTCTACATAGTGAGGTCCAGGACAGTTGGGGCTACAGAAAAACCAAACCAAACCAACCAACACCAACAAATCTGACAACTGGGGTTGGAGAAATGGCTCAGCAGTTTAAGGAAACTTGCTGTTCTTCCAGAGGATACAGGGTCAATTCCCAGCACCCACACGGCAGCTAACAGCTGCCTGTAACTCCAGATTCAACACCTTCATCTGGCCTCTGCAGCCACTGCATGCATGTGGTACACTTATACACATCCAGTCGAAACTCATACATATATATATATATATATATATATATATATGTATATATATATATATATATATAAAAAAAATCCTAGAGCTGGAGAGNATATATACATATATATGTATATATATATATGTATATATAAATAAAATCCTAGGGCTGGAGAGATGGCTCAGTGGTTAAGACTGCCTACTGCTCTTGCAGAGGACCTGGGCTGGATTCCCAGCACCCACATTGCTGGCTAAGAACAGTCTCTAGCGCACACCTTTAATCCTAGCACTTGGGAGGCAGAGACAGGTGGATCTCTGATCTCTGTGAGTTCAAGGCTAGCCTGGTCTACACATGAGTTCCAGGCCAGCTGGGGCTATAGGGAAACCCTGTCTAAATTGGGGAAAAAAAAAAAAATCCGACCAGCAGAGGGAGGCAGGTTTCAGTGAGATCCAGGCCACCCTGGTCTACATAACAAGTTCCAGGTGGGGCGTGGTGGTGCACGGCTTTAATCCTAGCACTTGGGAGGCAGAGGCTGGCGGATCTCTGTGAGTTCAAGGCCAGCCTGGTCTACAGAGTGAGTTCCAGAACAGCCAGAGCTACAGGGAGACCCTGTCTCAAAAAATAGGTTTAAGTTCCAGGCTGGTTGGAGCCACCATGAGACCCAGTCTCAAAAAGTACCCAACTTTCTCACTCCTGGGCATATACTCTCAAAAAACTTTGTATCTTACGATAAAGACACTGCTGCTCTACTCACTAAGCAAGGAAAATGGAACCAATCTAGTTGTCAATCAACAAACGAATGGATAATGAAAATGGGGTACATATATAAAATGGATACTATTGCGCTCTATAGAGAAAAGAACTCACAAAATTCACAGCAAAATTAATGGACCTAGAATGTTTAATATCAAGGGAGGTTACCCAATCTCAGAAAAAAAAATTTTTTCCTTGTTAGGCAGATTCTAGTCTATAATGTATACATGTACATAAGTAAATGCATGTGTGGGTTTACTATAATATTTTGAACAAAGAGTAAGAGGGGCTGGAGTGTCAGTGGTTTAGGGCACTCTTCCAGAGGACCCAAGTTTGGCTCCCAGCACCTATGTGACTAATAACCATTCGTACCTCCAGTCCTAGGTGAACCCTCTTTTGGTTTCTGCAGGCATTGAATACATGGGTGCACTCATACATAGGCAAAACACTCATAAATACAAAACAACAACAAAATATGTATTTTTTTTTACTTTTAAAAGGAGAATAAGAGGGGCTGGAGAGATGGCTCAGTGGTTAAGAGAGCTGACTGCTCTTGCAGAGGACCCAGGTTCGATTCCCAGCACCTACATGGCAGCTAAGAACCGTCTTTAGGCCGGGAGCGGTGGCGCACGCCTTTAATCCTAGCACTCAGGAGGCAGAGGCAGGCAGATCTCTGTGAGTTCAAGTCCAGCCTGTCTACAGGCCAGCTGGAACTGACCCTGTCTCAAAAACAAAACAAAAAGAAGGGTAACTTGGAAAGATTTGTCCTCTTCACGGAGGATGTGTGAAATAGTTTTTTTGTGTATAAGGTAGTAGAAACCCTTGTTTTTTGGGTCTTTTTCGAGACAGGGTCTCCCTGAAGCCCCAGCCATCCTGGAACTCACTCTGTAGACCAGGCTGGCCTTGAACTAACAAAGATCCACCTGCCTCTGCCTCCCAAGTGCTAGGATTAAAGGCGTGCGCCACCACATCCGCTGCAGAAACCATTTCTGCATTGCATAAAGTCTAAGTGTTGCCCTTTTTGAGAAGCATTATGGGAGTCGGGCTTCCTTTTTGACTCGGTGACTATGAATGGAGTGGGAATTGGACACAACTGGACACTGAATGCAGGTTTTGCACTGACTCACTAGAAAAAGTGATTCTGTTACCTTTGTTAATATTTGCTGCAGTTCTGTGTCTTGTGCTTGGATGCTTTTTTAAGAGTTATCACTGGAGGGCTGGGTGTGGTGGTGCACACCTTTAATCCTAGCACTTGGGAGGCAGAGAAAGGTGGATCTTTATGAGTTCAAGGCCAGCCTGGTCTACAGAGAGAGTTCCAGGCCAGCTGGGGCTACAGGGAGACCCTGTCTGGAAAAGACCAAAAAAAAAAAAATTGTCATTAGAGATTCTTTTCTTTTTTGTCTTTCTGAGATAAGGTCTCCCTGTAGCACCAGCTGTTCTGGACCTCATTATGTAGAGCAGGCTGGCCTTCAACTCACAGAAATCTGCCTGCCTCTGCCTCCGAGTGCTGGGATTAAAGCTGTGTACTACCATTCTGGGCTTTTCATTAGAAATTCTTAATAAAACTGACTTAAAGTTAAAAAAAAAAAAAAAGGACCCTTTACCCTCCTCTTCCTCTTATTTATTTTTTTTTAGACAGGGTCTCCCTATAGCCCCAGCTGGTCTGTAACTCAGCTCACTCTGTAGACCAGACTGTATACATATTTTGTCCATCATCCACAAGCAGTAAAATTTCTTTTTCAAAACCTGCTTCCTGATAACAGCAACTACAAGAGCTGAAATTGTAACAAGAGGGTAGAGGGTAAAGGGGCTGGAGAGATGGCTCAGCAGTTAAGAGCACCAAATGCTCTTGCAGAGGACCTGGTTCGATTCCCACATGGCATCTAAGAACTGTCTTTAAGCTGAGTGTGGTGGTGCTTGCCTATCTTAGCACTTGAGAGGCAAAAGCAGGAAGATCAAAAGTTCAAAGACGTGTGCCACCACGCCTTTAATCCTAGCACTTGGGAGGCAGAGGCTGTCGGATCTCTGTGAGTTCAAGGCCAGCCTGGTCTACAGAGTGAGTTCCAGGACAGCCAGAGCTACAGGGAGACCCTGTCTCAAAAAGACCAAAAAAAAAAAAAGTAATCAAGCTATTAAGCAGAGTTACATACGTATTCCATCATCAGTATCTGTACCACAATTCAAACGGCTTGTAACATAAAGTACTTTAGTTTCAGCTAATAAAATTTAGTTTCCACTATATCTAATTTTAATAATAACAAAAATTTATTTACTTTTTTTTTTTTTGGTCTTTTCAAGACAGGGTGTCCCTGTAGTCCCAGCTGTCCTGGAACTCACTCTGTAGACCAGGCTGGCCTTGAACTCACAAAGATCCGCCTGTCTCTGCCTCAAGAGTGCTAGGATTAAAGGCGTGCACCACCACACCTGGCTTTTAACTATTTTTATCATTATAAATTATCAGCTACATAATGAACTACACAGTTACTACACTTCTATATGTGGTGGTGATAAATCTTACCTCAATGAAAGAGTCAATGTGCAACATTAGGGCTTGAGTCCGACTGATGATAAACTGATTGACACATGCAACAGCATGAGACCTAAAAACAAAAGTTTATACTTTAATGGATGTTTATTTTAGTAAAATACCTAAATATTCTTGGGACAAAGCCATATCCCATATTCATTTCCTATTTTTTTTTTTTTTTGGTCTTTTTGAGACATGGTCTCCCTTTTAGTCCCAACTGGCCTGGAACTTGCTCTGTAGACCAGGCTGGCCTTGAACTCACAGAAATCCCTCAGATGGGATTAAAGGCATGTGCCACCATGCCTGGCTTGATTCACTTCTTCACAAGATCTGTCTGATAACATGTAAATGAAGAACCTTTTCACAGTGCAGTTTCTTTCCAGAAGACCACAAAACTTTTTTAAAATGAAAAAAAAGTGCTAACTTTAGAAACAAACTTACAGAAAGTAAAATATACTTCAATTCTATTTTTTCTTTTTTTTGGGGGGGGGAGGGGGGAGTATCTGCATAGTTCTAGCCAAATATAATTTAGTCTTTCTTTTATCTGTATTTCTTATTATCCAAAACTCTTCAACTAAGTTGTTTACTATTATTTCAACTGCTAAATTCACATGCTAAAAATCTGTCCTTGTTAAGCAGAGCATGGTGACCCATGCCTTTAATCCCAGCACTGGGGATGCAGAGGCAGGCAGATCTCTGTGAGTTCCAGGCCAGATGGGGCTACAGGGAGACCCTGTATCAAAAACACCCAAAACAAATAAACAAAACCCAAACCTGTTTTTGTTATTACTCCATTCTGGGGCAGAATATACAACAAATTTACTACATTTTTAGGAGCAATTTTTATGAACATCTTTCCAATTGGGATCTATCAGAAACTCATTTTAAAAACTAAACATTTATGTGTTCATATGGTATCTGTCTAGCTCTTTGTGTACAGCAAGTACTGCCAATTAACTCTAAGCTCTGTATTTTGTCCAAACAAAACGAAACAAACAAACAAACAAACAAACAAACAAAACCAGATCAGAACCCTAATCTCTGACAAGGGTCTTAAAACATACATTGGAAAAAGAGACTCTTAAAAAGACTCTTCAGCAAATGTTCCTGGGAGAACTGGAAAACAACAAACACAATTAGATCCATATCTCACAATTCATACAAAAATCAATTCAGAATAGAAGACCTGAAACTGCTAGTGGAAAAGAAAGAAAAGAAATAGACATGTAAGCATAGGCAAGGACTTTCTGAAAAGGGTGAAGAGTGAAGAGACAGCATACAAAATGGGAAAAAAAACTATTACTAAGTATACATAAGACAAGGATTAATAGACAGAAGCTATAAAGAATTCCAAAAACTAAGTACCAACAACAAAGGCCAACCACTAAATGAAATAATGAAGTCAAAGGAAAAAAATGCAACAGTCAATACTATTTGAAAAAAGGGGCTAGAGATGATTCTATAGTTAAGAATACTTGCTTTTGAAGAGGACCCCGGTTCAGTTCCCAGGATCCACAGGCATCTCACAACCACCTGTTCCTTCATTTCCAGGAAATCACCCTCCTCCCCTTTTTTGGTCTTTTTGAGACAAGGTCTCCCTATAGTGCCAGCTGGCCCAGACTTCACTATGTAGACCAGGCTGGTCTTCCCTGAACCCACAGAGATTCACCTGCTTCTGTCTCCCAAGTGCTGGATTAAAGGTATATGCCACAATGTTTGGCCCAATGTTCTTTTTTAGTGTCCGTGAGCACCAGTCACAAATGTGGTATCATTTATTTTCAAATGTACAATTTATATAAGTGACAATTACCAGAAACCTATGTCTACTAAAGTTTCCACTGTGAGCATAATACAATTTACTCACACTTACAATGAAAACTAAAATAAAGGTGAGGTTTAAAAGAATAAGTGAGCAAGCCAGGCATGGTGGCCCACAGAGACAAACTGATCTGAGTTCCAGGCCATCCAGGACTGCAGGGAGTCCCTGTCTCAAAAAAAGATGAAAAAGAGTAAGTAGAGAATTTAGTAAAGAAATAGAATGGAATTTGGAGGCCCAGCTAATAAGATACAGTCTGTTTTATGCACTTGGACTCCTGATAACTGATGCTAGGAAACAATTTCTATTTATACACTGATATGATATTTAATTATTCTATGGGAAACCATAAAACAATGACAATAAGAATTAGCAGAAAGAGTAACACTTTCTATATAAAAGTTAAAAAAAGAACCAAACATACACAAAACCAAAAAAAATATAGCAGCTTGAGGAAAACCTGAAATTACAGAGTCCCCTACATTTTTTAATTAAAAAAACTTATTTATTTTCGCATGTATATGAATGTACTGTCTGCATGTAGGTTTGTGTACCCGTGTCGTGCAATGCCGCGGAGGTCAGAAGAGGGTCTCGGATTCCCCTGGAACTGGAGTTCTCCTGGAATTGGAGTTACAGATGGTTCTCAGCTGCCATGTAGGTGCTGGGGATCGAACCTGGGTCCTCTGCAAGAGCAGTCGGTGCTCTTAACTGCTAGGCTATCTTTCCAGCCCCCCATTTTTTTTTTTTATGTGTATGAGTGTACAGTCTGCATGTAGGTTTGTGTACCGGTGTCGCGCAATGCCATGGAGGTCAGAAAAGGGTGTCGGATTCCCCTGGAACTGGAGTTAAAGACAGTTCTCAGCCGCCATGTGGGTACTGGGGATCGAACCTAGGTCCTCTACAAGAGTAGTCGGTGTTCTTAACCGCTAGGCTATCTCTCCAGCCCCAGAGTCCTCTACTTCTACCATTAATACACTGTAATTATAATTTCTCAGGACAATTGACAACGATGGACTTAAAGGATAACGTATTTGAAGTAAAATTATTATTATTATTATTATGGTCTTTTTGAGATAGGGTCTCCCTGTAGCTCCAGCTATCCTGGAACTTACTATGTAGACCAGGCCTGTCGGAAACTCACAGAGATTTGCCTTGCTCTGCCTCCCAAGTGCTGGCCGTTAAGGCACGCTGCCAACTCGTACTGCCTGGCAGTTTTTTATTATCAACCTACATACAATGAAGCGTACTTAAACTTTGGCCAGCCTAAGATGACTTAAAAACATCCGCCGTGTGGTCGTACCGGTAGTACATGCAGGCCAACTACATTCACCTATGTGTGCGTGCAGCACAATCAGCTATAATGTGTAACTCCTCCAATTTCCCTACCTAGAATTATATGCCTTAAGCAAAAGAATTTAACAGATAAAAAAAAAAAAAAAAAAAAAAAAAAAAAAAAAAAAAAAAAGAATTTAAAAATATGACCAGTAATTATCATGAATGTTCATTGGGAACAGTTAACATTTCACAAGACTTGTTACGAATGTAATTAAATTTCAATTATGTAGCTGGGCGTGGTGGCACTTGCCTTTAATCCTAGCACTTGGGAGGCAGAGGCAAGGCAGATCTCTTGTGAGTTCAAGGACAGCCTGGTCTACAGAGCGAGTTCCAGGACAGCTGGGGCTACAGGGAGACCCTGCCTTGAAAAGACCCCCCCCAAAAAAATCAATTATGTAAATTCATCTTTGTGGAATATCTTCTATCTTTAGTAACAAAAATATTAGACAACACAAAATCAGACAGTGATCAGGCATCTATCAATTTATGAACTAACACTGTTACATAAATACCTTATTTTGGGGCTACTGTGCTTGAAAAATTGAAGGAATTTGGGAATCATGATGTTGAGAGGGCGATCTAAAACATCACTATCTAAAATCTCTGCAGAATCTTCACATATCTTCTGAAGGGCTCCAAATGCTCCCTGTAAAAGAGGCAGACTAAATTATTAGAATTCATTAAAATAAATGCACATGACCAGGTGAGATGGCACACCTGTGTAATCTCAGCACTTGGAAGGCTGAGGCTAACAAGAACTCAGACTACACAGCACGAAAAAAAACAAAGGGCTGGAGAGAGCACAACAGTCAAGGACAATGGCTGATCTTGCAGAGGACCTAGGTTTAGTTCCCAGCATCCATCCACATGGCAGTTAACAACTGTCAGTAACTACTGTTCCAGGAGATCTGTCACTCTTTTCTGACCTCTGTGGGTATTGCACAACAGAGATGCACTTAAATACATGGAAGCAAAACACTCATATACCCGAAAATAAAAATAAAATTTTAAAGAGATTAAGAGATTAAAAGTCCATGCCTTTAATCCTAGCACTCCTGAGGTGGAGGTTGGTAGATCTCGAGGCTCAAGACAGCCTGCTCTACATAACGAGTTCTAGGCCAGCCAGGCTTCATGGTGATATTTTGTCTCCAAAACACAAACTAGTAACATTACTTTGCTAAGTCTCCTTCTCTTCTCTTCTAATTGTTCTTCCCTAAGTTAGGTAGCCATAAAATCATCTGATTCCATTTTGTTCGCTTATTCCTGTGCCTACTTTGCCATTAAGATGTGGTTTTTTTGAAAGAAGTCATACATTTCAAGAGTCAGAACACTTAAACATTTAAAATGGGAGGCTAGAGAGAGAGAACACTTGGGTGCTCTTGCTCTTGGTTCAGCAGCTAATAACCAACTTTAATTCCAGTTTTAGGAGATCTGACACCCTCTGGCCTCTGTGGCCACTGTACAAACATGAAAGCCCTTATACACATACACACAAACAGGCAAAACACTCACACATAAAGTTAAAAAAAATAATCAAATATTCAAAATGAGTTTCTGCCTAAACTCAAAGACTGCTAATAAAACAAGTACTTAAATTCCCATGGACACTGGGAAACTGTAAGAAAAAAATCCTGGCTTGTGCCTATCATCTCAGTACTCAGAAAATGGAGCAGGAAGATCAGGAAGGAAAGAGTCTGATGTCACCATGAAATGTCTCTCAGTCGGCTTGGTGGTGCACACCTTTAGTCCCAGCACTTGGAAGGCAGGGGCAGAGGCAAAGGCAGGTAGATCTCTGAGAGTTGAGAGGCCAGCATAGTCTACATAGTGAGTTCCAGGCCACATGGGACTGCAGGAAGATTCTGTCTCAAAAAGATAAGAATTAAAAAAAAAAAAAAAGATAAAAAAGAAATTCAAGCATTCCTTAATTATCCCAAACAGAATTATTTTTTTTTACATATTTTAGTGTTTAAAAGAAAAAAAAAAATCACACTCACCCTCAACCAACCATCCAACCAAAACCCTCCAAGAAACAAAAAACCCAAGAGATCAGAGTTTATATTTGATTAAAATTGTTTTAGCTTCTAGTCGGGTATGATAGGGCAAATCTTTAATCCCAGCACTTGGGAGGCCAAGGCAGATGGTTCTCTGAGTTTGGAAACAGTCTGGTTAGAGTCCAAATAGCAAGTTCTAGGCTGGCTTTTAAACCAAGTTTATGCTTCTTACCATATATCAAGTTTAGAGAAACTAAAAACATAATTAATGGGACTTTAATAATTTCCATTTACTTTTAAACATTTAAAACATAAGTAGAGGGCTGGAGGCTCAGTAGTTAAGAGCATTGGCTGCTCTTGCAGAGGAACGTGTTCAATTCCCAAGCACCCACATGGTGGTTGACAACCATCCATAACTCCAGTTCCAGGGGGATCTGAAGCTCTCTTCTGACCACCATGGGCATTGTGTCACAGGAGTGCACTTATACACATGCAGGCAATATACTCATACACATCAAAAAATTAAAAAAAAAATTAGGAGATTATAAGTAGGAACAGGTGTTTTTTACATTCATGTAACATTTAACATTTAAAAATAATTTTATAGGCCGAGCATGATGGTATACACCTTTAATCCCAGCACTTGGGAAGCAGAGGCAGGTGGATCTCTGTGAGTTCAAGGCCAGCCAGGTCTACATAGTGAGTTCCAGGACAGCTGGGGCTACAGGGGGACTTTGTCTCAAAAGACAAAAAAAAAAAAAAAAAAAAAAATTTCCTCATGGAAAACATAGTAGGGGCTGGAGAGATGGCTCAGCAGTTAAGAGCACTGGCTGCTCTTGCAGAGAACCCCAGTTCAGTTCCCAGAAGACACATTGTGGCTAACCACCATTCATAACTCCAGTTCCAGGGGATCCAATGCCCTCCTCTGACCTCCATGGGTACTGCATGACACAGGTGCACTTACATACATGCAGGCAATACACTCATACAAATAAAACATTTTAAAAAACCATAGTAAAAAAAAGCTGGGCGTGGTGGGGCATCCCTTTTATCCCCAGCACTTGGAAGAGGCAGGCAGATCTCTGTGAGTTCCAGACCAGCTGGGGCTACAGGGAGACCCTGTCTCAAAAGGACCAAAAACAGCAACAACAACCCCCCCCCCAAACAAAAACACCATAGTAAAGAGATTTTATAGCCAAATTATTTACAGAAAACAGATAACTGGTCACAAACATAAAACACAAAGGTAACTTTAGGCTTCTAACTTTTGAAGTTGTACATTTCAAAGAAAGTATCTTCTCAAAGGTTAATATATGGTTTAAAAAGAAAAACTTTAGCAAACAACCTTACCTCACAGGTGTTGTAATCTTCAGAATCCAACAGGCTACAGAGTTTTGGTAACAGATCAGGCCAATTCTGTAATTCTCCTTTGGAGGCTATAGTTGTAATTAAAATACCTTGAAAGACAACACACATTTGAAGCTGACTGCATTGTGTTAGATATTGCCATGTGAGCAACATAGATTACTAAATGTCCCACACCAGCCCAAGATTTTCAAAGCGCAATAACATTAATCAGTTCCCACACCATATACCATAAAAACCATAGCATAAATCAGGTATTTCTCAACACACCTTTAAAAAAATTTACTAAAGTACCTGTACAAAAAGCTACAATTTGTTTTTCTCCAATATATCAAGGATACCTCCACTAATTAAAATTAATTGAAATGTTTTAAAATTATCTACACATAAGCTGTCAGAAGCTCAGAATAGCTGCCTGTCTTAACAGGAATCACAGCCAAGGACTATGGTAGAGAAAGTAAAGTATAGATGCATCACTTGAGAACATAACTACATAAGCCCATGCTGTGTAACACTCTTCTCCTCATATAGATGACTATGTACTACTCTAACAATTTCTACTTACTGGTTATCAAAGATGAATTGCCAGAAAGGCAACCTTGGATCTTGGAGGTTGGTAGCACATGCTGTATGATTATGTCATTTTGACTGACTGGATTATTTCAACTGTTGTGCATCAGTGCTGGAATAGCAGACTATGCAAACACACAAAAATGTAACACAAGTTGTGTGCTAACATTTTTCTCTGCCTTACTATTTTGTTATATAATGAATACTTGGATCTTTTGGTACTGTTAGAATATAAACTGACAGGAGGAAAATTATACATAGTCTAAGCAGCAAAATATTAACCTGCAAAAGTGGTTAAAAAATATTTTCTTCATAGGGTTATTTTGAAATTTCACGAAAATATACATGAAAAAATGCCTGGCATTTTAAAACAAATACCCATAATTACAGAATAGTTACTTAAGACTACGTAGATAACCTTTCTTTGAATTTTCTACCTTTAGTTAAAATTGCTTCCAATAATATAAACAAAGTTGTTGTTAAAGGTGTATTTTTCTTTTTTGGAGGAGGAGAAGGTCTTTTTGAAACAGGTCTCCCTGTAGCCCCAGTTGGCCTCACTCTCATGAAGATCAGCCTGCCTCTGCCTCTAGTGGTATACACCCAAAAATGTATTTTTCAAGAAAGAAAAATTAAATAGAAAGGATCAATGTACTGATAGCATTTTAAAGATATAACTTAAAATATAAAATAACCCTCCATTAACAATCAAAGGCATAAGCTGGGCATGGTGGCGCACGCCTTTAATCCTAGCACTTGGGAGGCAGAGGCAGGCGGATCTTTGTGAGTTCAAGGCCAGCCTGGTCTACAAAGCGAGTTCCAGGACAGCTGGGGCTACAGGGAGACCCTGTCTCGAAAAGACAAAAAAAACAAAAAAAAAACAAAAAAAAACACAACAACAAAAAACACCACCACCACCACCAACAACAAAAAAAACAAAGGCATTAAGGTCCTATCCTTTGTGTCAATTATTCTTTCTTAAAGTTAAAATACAAAGGAACAGAGGAACCTGGGGTAGGTACAGGTGGCTCATGCCTATAAATCCCAGACTTGGGAAATGGAAACAGGAAGATCAAGATCTCTTTACTATTGAGTAAACTGCAGGGCTACGTAAGACTGTCTCAATAAACCAGAACAATCCCTTCACCACTCAGAAGGAATCTACCTTCAAATAAACCAAGCAACTCTTGCCTAGAACTATGAACAAACAAGATAAAATAGGGACAACCCACAACTTGCTAGACATTATTCCTGTTAGTGAAACATTAAAGAATATTGACAAATTCCAAACTTACCTAGTCCCATAATCTATTCCTGAAAAAACTCCCAATACAGAATTTAAAAAAAAGTGATAGACAAGTCTCATGCCTTAACTCCAGCACTCAGGTAGCAAAGGCAAGAGGATCAAGTTCACATCTGCCTGGATTACTTGAAACCCTGATTCAAATGAACAACAACAACAAAACAAAACAAAACAAAACAAAACAAAAACCCCATGAGAACCATGACTGTGTTTGTTAATAGTTTTTAAAATCTAAGCATTTAAAGAACATTTTAGCCAGTTATGACGGTGCACGCCTTTAATCCCAGCACTTGGGAGGCAGAGGCAGGCAGATCTTTGTGAGTTCAAGGCCAGCCTGGTCTACAGAGCGAGTTCCAGGCCAGTGGGGGCTACAGGGAGACCCTGTCTCAAAAACAAAAAAAAAAATTTTATCCTAATAATGTCCTTTCTAATAATTAATCCAAAATAAGCTATATATTCTTTTATAAGATAAGCAATCCAAAGGTGGAGGGGATAAACAATCCATTCATCCAATGAACTAACACGCAATCAGATTCACATACACATTAGGAAAAAAAAAAAAGGAAGAAATTAAGTGGATACCATGGGCACACGCCTGCAGCCAGCTACAGTGAACAATGAGGTAAGAAGATAGCAAGATAACCCCCAATTTTTAATTTGGTGCAAGCATTGCGTTGAGCACTAAGAAATTAAAAAACAACATTTACAAATTCATGTCACCAGTGACTAACTTTTCCTCAGGCACTGATTTCATATTGGAAAATGGGCAAGTTAAATAAATATTTCATTAAAACAAACAAACAAACAAACAATAAACAGTTTTCCCTTAGAAGGTCAGACAAATCCCAAACCTCCACACTTGGCAATATCTAGAGGTATTTTTGATTGGAACATGGAGTTTTTGCTATTGGCCTCCAAAGGGAAGCCAAAGATGCTTTTTAACATTCTAAAGTGCACATAAGAACCCAACAACAATAAATTATCTAACCTACAATAGTCAAGTCTTGAGGTTATAAAATGCTAGTCTAGATAAAAAGAACCCTACAAACTAAAAACAAAGTATACCTATTGTAATATACATATTTTGAGAATTTTAGCTGGGCATGGTGACTCACACCTTTAATCTCAGCACTCAGGAGGCTGAGGCAGGTGGATCTCTGTGAGTCCAAGGCCAGTTTGGTCTACATACTGAATTCCAGGATGGCTGGGGTTATAGGGAGACCCTGTCCCAAAAACAAAACAAAACACAATTTTCTGTTAAAATTGATGAGGGAAAACTTAGTTTTCAATTCTTAGATACACATTTCAGAAACTTATGTAAACTATTTTATTTGCATGAAAAGTGCTTTAAATCTTTTCTAATGTAAACTAAAATTAATTAAAATAACTAAAACCAAAATCTTTCCAGATTTGCTGGAAACCACACCAGAGATTGATAATCCATGTCAATTTTCCTTAAGTAAAAGAATGTTAACTCTAAAGTAAAAAAACCCCCAAAAACCTCAATTCTGAAGTGACACTTTAAATGAGCTTATCTCCTCCCTCCCAATCAAGTACTTTAAAATTATAAATGCTATGCCCTACCATAGAGTTTGTCCTTTATGCAGGGTTAATTTTACTTTTCTACCACCTTCTCTATTGTATTTCAAAACAGGAGGAAGACTGTAGGAAAAGGACAAAAGTAAACTTTTCCCTTTTTTGAAATTATTCACTGGAACTAGGGAAAGTCACCAATGGGTACACGACTGAAAACAATGACTCCCCTTTCCCACAATCTTTTACTTAGTAGCCAATCGCTCAGTAGGGAAGAGGAGTGGAGCCTCATAAGCCCGTCCACCATCCATGATGGTTGACAGGGCCAGCCAGCACAGTATCAGTGCAAGCAATTGTAGCTGCTTTGAGATTAGGTGTCCAGATGCCATTTTGTAGCCCATTTCTTCATCTTCTACCTCTCATATTCTTTCCACCCTCTTTCCTGCAATGCCTCCTGAACCTTAGAAGGGGTGGTATAGATAGATGTCTTTTTTTTTTTTTTTTTTGGTTTTTTTGAGACAGGGTCTCCCCGTAGCCTGGCTGTCCTGGAGATCACTCTGTAGACCAGGCTGGCCTCAAACTCACAGAGATCCGCATGCCTCTGCCTCCCAAGTGCTAGGATTAAAGGCGTGCGCCACCACGCCCGGCATTTATTTATTTCTGTATGTGTATCAATGTACTGTCTGCATGCAAGTCTGTGCACCCGTGTCGTGCAATGCCGTGGAGGTCAGAAGAGGGTGTCGGATTCCCCTGGAACTGGAGTTCTCCTGGAATTGGAGTTTCAGACGGTTCTCGGCCGCCATGTGGGTGCTGGGGATCGAACCTGGGTCCTCTGCAAGAGCGGTCGGCGCTCTTAACCGCTAGGCCATCTCTCCAGCCCGATAGATGTCTTCTTTAGGACTGAGGACATCACTTAATCTCAGCAAGTTGAGCAGCTGTGAATCACTATACCGTTTCAGTTTTGTTTTATAGTACTGGGGAATACAACTATGTCATTTATTTTTAATTAACAGTACAAAGCAAATCTGCTTAACTATTTCAATAACCCTGTTTTATCTAGTTAATATTTTTTAGACTCTTAAAAAGGATTCTCATTTTGTAGCAGTATGCTTTTTAAAAAAAAATTTTTTTTTCATATGTGTATGAATGTACTGTCTGTCTGCATGCAGGTTTGTGCACCCGTGTCATGCAATGCCCTGGAGGTCAGAATAGGGTGTCGGATTCCCCTGGAACTGGAGTTAAAGACGGTTCTCAGCAGCCACGTGGGTGCTGGGGTTCTAACCCAGGTCCTCTGCAAGAGCAGTCGGCGCTCTTAACCACTAGGCCATCTCTCCAGCCCCAGCAGTATGTTTTTAGTAAGGGATGTTCAACCAGTAAAATATATGCAAATATTCCTAAATCCAAATCCTGAGAGATACTGATCTGTATGTTAAAGCAGAAAAGGAAATACAATTAACTAAATGCACCCACTATCCCATTTCAACAATACTCAAAACACATGGCCCATCATCTATTCTACCTATACTTCTATTCTAATCCACCTTCAAACTCTTCATTATTATTATTATTATTTTTTTTTTTTTTTGGTCTTTTTGAGACAGGGTCTCCCTGTAGCCCCAGCTGTCCTGGAACTCACTCTGTAGACCAGGCTGGCCTTGAACTCACAAAGATCCGCCTACCTCTGCCTCCCAAGTGCTAGGACTAAAGACATGCACCACCACGCCTGGCCAAACTCTTCATTACTTTTATCACATTCCAGACATCGTTTGGAAATACAATGCAGTTATGCCTGAAGCTAGATGCATTTGGGAGGCAGAGGCAGGCACATCTCTGTGAGTTCCAGGTCAGCCTGATCCACATAGTGAGTTCCAGGCCAGCTGGGGCTATATGGAGACTATATCTTAAAAAAAAAAAAAAAAAAAAAGACAAAAGACAATCTAAAAAAGTTTGGTTTCTTGTGGTGGAACATCCCTTTAATCCCAGCACCCAGGAGGTAGAGGCAGGCAGGTATCTGTGAGTTCAAGGCCAGCCTGGTCTACATAGTGAGTTCCAGGACAGCTGGAGGGGCTACAGGGAAGCCTATCTCAAAAAGACCCCTTCACCCCACCCAAAAAAGTTTGGTTTTTACAGTGAAAGTTTCAGTGGCCTCTCACAATCAGAAAACTTAAGTATCTAATAAAAGCTAGAACTAAAATCTAAGATCCTTTCATATTTTATAAAATTATATTAAGTAATGTAAATTATATCCACAAACTCATATCTGAAATCAGAAGACAATATTTAAATAATTCCAGGCCAGCAATGATGCTCGATGGCAGTGTGTGTGCTGAGCCATGTGTTCAACACCAAGGGAGGAAAAAAAGAAGACATAAAGTATCATACAGTATGGAACAGATAAGGACAGATGGGTTTAGGGACCAAAAATTAGGCTTAATTTCTATCTCATCCCTTTCTTTCCTCTCAGCTGAGCTGTTTTTTCTCTAAGGAAATCTATTTGAGAACTGCATTCTACTATATCTAAGGTGATTTCACTCCTTGATTTTAAATAGAAAAAAGGCTGGCACACTCCACCACTTTTAAAGAGGATATGTGAGGGACATGACAACAATCTATGGAGTCTTTACACATGAAAGATGAAGTCAGAATTAATAATGGCACCCTTTAATGAGAATGCCTGAAGGGCAATTTCAAAGCCTCAGTCTGCTAACGGAGAAACAGTACTTAAGTCTACAAGAGAGAAAACAAAAAGAAACCCACCCTTCGCAGAGCTCCTTAAACCCATGGCATGCTCAACAGTGGAGGTTCCTCAACTGCTTGTTTTTGCTACCACCCACTGACATGTGTGCTTACCAAACAGCTAGCTATGTGTTCCCAAACTGGCGTATGCCAGCTATTATAATTACTTTAATTTACTATTACATAAACGGACAGTTTTTCTTTCCCTGAAAACAAGTACACACTAAAGACAAACACCGCCCCCCCCCCAAAAAAAAAACCAAAGCCTCCTACTGAATTGGATACAAACAAAACTAATATTAGAAACATAAGTAAAACTTGGGCTGGGGAGATGGCCTAGTGGTTAAGAGCACCGACTGCTCTTGCAGAGGACCCGGATTCGATCCCCAGCACCCACATGGCAGCTGAGAACCGTCTAACTCCAGTTCCAGGGGAATCCGATACCCTCTTCTGACCCCCGTGGCATTGCATGACATGGGTACACAGACCTGCATGCAGACAGTACATTCATACACATGTGAAAATAAATATCACTCTAGGCGTCCTACAGATGACAAGGAGTTCCAATGTGTGTAACCACAGAAAAGGCAGTGGGTACTCATTATCATTCTTGATGCCCCACTTTAACCAACTCTGATTGCTTTGGTTTCACTGGGTAGAGCTTTGATTGCAATGGCTAACATTGTGCAAGCACTTAAATGGCAATAAAAATGTCCATCACAATTAACTTGATGGATTATCAATTCCTATGAAAATGGTATATACTATTTCTAAAAATAATCCTGTTAAAACTGGGTATGTAAAATTTTTGTGTAACTTACCAACAGTGGCTCTGATCAGAGGAGAGGAGTCACCAATATTATTTAAACATTCACTTTTAATGAAGTCTGTTACACCATTCGGAAAGTTCTGAAAATGTGCTTTTACATTATTCTTCAAGATCAGACCACTCAATGATCTTGTGGGTTCATCTGTAATAAATAACAGTATTGAGTTTTAAGGTAGTCTTTATCTCACCATGTGCTAACAACAGTTACTTTAAAAGCATTTATATTCAAGGATTCCAACATTCCTACTTATTTTGCTATAGCTGGTATTAAAAAAGTCACAAATTATAAAAAATTAGTTTCATAATTTATAGCTCAGAGTTTCTCAGCCTTGGCACTCCTGACATTTTTAGGGTAATCCTTTGAGGTGGGGATGCATTTTTAAGACGTTTAATGCATCCTGGTCACAGTTGCCAGTAGCATCTCTTCATACTGTAACAGTCCAAAATACTTCAGATAAGGCTAAATGTCTCCAACAGGGAAAACTCCTTAAGAAACACAAGGCCACTGTACTAAAGCTTTATCATTAGATGATATTAAGTACCATTAAAGACTTTATTTGTCACACAAAATACTCAGTTGAAAATACTAAATGAGGGCTGGAGAGATGGTTCAGTGGTTAAGAGCACTGGCTGCTCTTCCAGAGAACCTGGG
This sequence comes from Rhizomys pruinosus, assembly GCA_009823505.1. NCBI lineage: Eukaryota > Metazoa > Chordata > Mammalia > Rodentia > Spalacidae > Rhizomys > Rhizomys pruinosus. The sequence goes on along the minus strand of VZQC01013084.1, from coordinate 75,078 downwards.
TTCAATTTCCAGAACCCACACTGTGGCTTTGGATCCAAGGGATCCGACACCCTCTTCTGGCCTCTGTGGGCACTACATTGCACAGGTGCATTTATATACATGCAGTTAAAACATTTATGTAAAATAAAAACAAATATCAAAAAAGTATTTAAAAAAAAGACAGAAAATACTGTACATGGGATCACTTTCATATAACATGACCGCCATACTTTTCATTTGTTTACAGGCTGGAGAGATGGCCTAGCAGTTAAGAGCGCCGACTGCTCTTGCAAAGGACCTGGGTTCGATTCCCAGCACCCACATGGCGGCTGAGAACCGTCTTTGACTCCAGTTCCAGGGGAATCTGACACCCTCCTCTGACCTCTGCGGCACTGCACCACATGGATGCACAAACCTACATGCAGACAGTACATTCATACACATACAAAATAAATAAAAAAAAACCCAGAATTTACTTAAATAGATGCTTAAAGCTGGGCGTGGTGGCACATGCCTTTAATCCCAGCAGTTGGGAGGCAGAGGCAGGCAGATCTCTGTGAGTTCAAGGCTAGCCTGGTCTACACATAAAGTTCCAAGAAGGCTGGGGCTACAGGGGGACCCTGTCTCAAAAAGGAAAAAAAAGTTTAAATCCAGAGCTGGAGAAATCTCAGCCAATGAAGGTTCATACTTCTCTTCTAAAAGATGTAATCCATTATCACCACTAGTAGTATTAGGAATGGCTACCATTTTCTAAATGCTTTTTGTGTACTACATGCTAAGTGCTTTTCAATTATTATATTTAATCCTCACACTCTTGGGAGATAGGCACTAACCGGACTCCAGAAGTCAATCCCAGCACTCGGGAGGCAAAGGCAGGCAGATCTCTGTGAGTTCAAGGCCAGCCTGATCTACATAGCGAGCTCTGGGCCAGCTGGGACTAAAGGGAGACCCTGCTTCAAAAAAAAAAAAAAGAAACTGAAGCCCATGCCAAAGTTATACAAGGTCACCAAATGGAAAGCCTAATGATCCAAAAAACACCCTGAATCACTCCTTTCAAAGGGCTGCAAAAACTAGCATATGGGACTGGAGAGATGGCTCAGTGGTTAAGAGCACTTGATACTCTCTCACAGAAGTCTGGGAATTCAGTTCTCAGCACCCAGGCAAGTCTACTCATAATTGCCTATACACCAGAGGATCTGATGTTCTCTTTTAGCCTCTAAGAACACCCACAGGCGGTATACACTCACATACACATAAAATATTTTTAGGGGGCCGGAGAGATGGCTCAGCAGTTTGCGGAAGACTGACAGCTGGTTCTGACAACTACCTATAACTTCAGTTCCAGGTAATCTGATATTCTCTTCTGATGTCCTTGGATACTCACACAGGGATATAAACAAGTTTCGGCCCAGCTGGGTCTACATGGGGAGACCCTGTTTCAAAAATACATAAAATGTTGTTGTAGTGGGGCAGGGTAGTACAGGCCTTTACTCCCAGCACTTGAGAAGTAGCAGGTAGATTTGAGTTTCAGGCCAGCTGGGGCTATAGGGAGACCCTTGTCTCAAAACAAACAAAAACAAAACTAAAAACAAAAGTTATTGTAACACAACTGTTTGACCCACTTTCCTCACAAGTAAATACCTTGCACTTGTTCTAGTTAGTACTATGTTCCCACATTCTGACTGGGAAGAACTTTAGGAATGAAGTAGGGCAAAAACAAAACAAACAAACACAAACCCAGTTTCTGTGCACATATCCTGCTCTGGTATTGCAGCAATATAATCTAAGAGCTCCCAAGGCACCATGTTCTTTGCAATTGACCACTTATTTCAATGAAATGAAACCAAACAAACATCTAAATTCTAAGTTTAAAACTTCCACTAAGGCCAGCAAGAATAAATATGTAGCAAGTTCCAGGCCAGCCTGTCTAGAAACTTGCGTTGAAATAAACAAATATTTAACTTTCTCAAGCAATAAGGTTACTACATTAGAGCAATAATTTAATTATTTTAAATGACATGCAATTTGCTTATTAAGAGAACTACACTGTTGTTTTTTTTTTTTTTAATGGGACTGCAGAGAGATGGTTTAGTGGTTAAGAGCACTGGTTACTCTTAAAGAGGACCCAGATTTGATTCTCAGCACCCACATGGCAGCTAACATTTTTAAGTCCAGCTCTAGGGGAATCTGATGCTTTCTTCTAACCACTGTGGGCACTGCATGACACAGGTGTACTTGCATGCAGGCAATGCACTCACACACATACAAAAATAAAAATAATAAAGTAAAAAATGAGAACTATACTGCTTTAATAATATTACAAGGTGAGTTTTAATAAGCCATAATACATGGTGAAACAATTTAAAAGTATATTTTCTTTGCCCCAAATCCATTTTAAAAAGTCACCATTAGGAGCTGGAGAGATGGCTCAGTGGTTAAGAGCACTGGCTGCTCTTGCAGAAGACCTGGGTTTGATTCCCAGCACCCACATGGTAGCTAATAATCACCCTTAACTCCAGTTCCAGGGGATGTGACACCCACTTCTGACATCTATGAGCACTGCATGACATGGGTGTACTTACAGTCGTGCAGGCAATATACTCATACACATGAAATAAAAATGATAATAAAGCCGCCATTAATTGGGGCTGGAAAGATGGCTCAGTGATTAACAGTATTGGGGGCTCTTGCAGAGGACTGGGGTTCGATTCCCAGCACCTACATGATGGCTAACAACCATGCATGACTTCAGTTCCAGGGGGAATCCAATGTCTTCTTTTGATTCTTCAGGCATTACATGACACCAGTGCACTTACATACCTGCGAGCACTATATTAGTACATATGCACAAAAATAAAGTATTAAAAAGTCACCACTAACCACTTTCCATCCCTTTTAATTAAGACTACTTCATTGCGTCTTAATTTGCTCATCTGTGGAATAAGGGAATAATAAATACATCAGCTAATCTTTGAGGCTTCTTCTGGCATTTTCATTTACAAATGATACTTGTGGCCTTCTCTAAAACAGATGGCCATAATGCTAACATTAGAATTTTGTCCTCCCCCCCACCAATCCCAAACTAGATATGGCAATCTTCTTGGGTTAGGAGAAATAAGTGTCAGTAGCAGCAGAAGATATTAAAAAAATTATTCAAATACAAAACAACTACTACATGCTTTGAAGAACTGTGCCTAAACAATAAATACATTTTAGGTCAAGAAAATATGAATACATTTCCTTTACAATGTCTTATGGGAATTTAATGGGTCTCCATGGGATGTAGCTGTTTCCAAAGACTTCCCATTATCTGAATTATGTATTTTTTAAACAGTACTCTGGAGAGATAACTCGGGTTAAAAGCATTCACTGGCTACTCTTGCAGAGGACCTGGGTTCAGTCCTAGCACCCACATGGTGGCAAACACTTGTCCTTAAAAACCCTGACTCCTGGGGCTGGAGAGATGGCCTAGCGGTTAAGAGCACCGACGCTCTTGCAGAGGACCCGGGTTCGATCCCCAGCACCCACATGGCGGCTAAGAACCGTCTGTAACTCCAATTCCAGGAGAACTCCAGTTCCAGGGGAATCCGAGACCCTCTTCTGACCTCCGCGGCATTGCACGACACGGGTGCACAGACCTGCATGCAGACAGTACATTCATACACATACAAAAAATAAATAAATAATAAAAAAAAAAAAAAAAAAAAAAACCCTGACTCCAGGGGATCTGACCAGCACTCATACATGTACAATAAAAGTAAATTAAAAAAAAATTTTTTTTAGAGCCAAGTGTGGTGGTGCACACCTTTAATCCTAGCACTCGGGAGGCAGAGGCAGGCAGATCTCTGTGAGTTCCAGGCCTGCTGGGGCTATAGGGAGACCCTGTCTCAAAAAGATAAAAATAAATAAATACCCCCCCCAGTACTCTTATATATCAAGGAAGCTTTAATAAATAAGTATAATATTGCAACAACTTTTGTAAATTAGGGTAAGAACAAGACAGAGTAGACCAGTGAATGAATATATAATAAAAAAAATTTAAAGTAAAACAATTACAGGTTAGAATATCATCTACTAAATATTTTAGTTCTTTCAAAAAACAAACCAGAGCCAGTGGATCTCTTGTGAGGTCCAGGCCAGCTGAGACTAAAGGGAGAACTCTGTCTCAAAAAGACCAAAACCTAAACCCAAACTCAAACCCAACCCAAACCAGCCGGGCTGGGCGTGGTGGTGCATGCCTGTAATCCCAGCTTTTGGGAAGCAGAGGCAGGCAGATCTCTGTGCAGAGCAGGCAGATCTCTGTGAGTTCAAGGCCAGCCTGGTCTACATAGTGAGTGCCAGGACAGCTGGGGCTATAGGGAGACCTTGCCTCAAAAAGATCCCTCCCCCCATAGCGTGTATGTATGTTTGGTTTTTGGTGCTAGGGCTTCACGTATGTTATGTAAGTACTCTATTAATGAACTACATCTCCAGCCCCAAGTGTAGATTAGTGATTACAAACTAGTGTGAGAAAATCATCTCTATTAAGAAATAGTGTATCAGAGGGAGCTCCAGGCCAGCTAGGACTAAAGGGAGATGCTGTCTCAAAAAGACACACACACACACACAAAAAAAGTGTATCATAGGCATTTACCAAAGAAGAATATTAATTGCTGATTTTAAAGATACACTAAAAGAATTCTGGGGCTGGAGAGATGGCCTAGAGGTTAAGAGTGCCGACTGCTCTTGCAGAGGACCCGGGTTCGATCTCCAGCACCCACATGGGTTCGATCTCCAGCACTCGCATAGCAGCTGAGAACCGTCTTTAACTCCAGTTCCAGGGGAATCTTCTGACCTCCGAGAGACATGGGTGCACAAACCTACATGCAGACAGTACATTCATACACATACAAAATAAATAAAATAAAAAAAAATTATGAAAAGAATTCTTAGTTTAAAACCTAATTTAGTTTTAAAATTTTTACTATGTCACTCAATGAAATTAAAACCCACAAAATTGGGGCTGGAGAGATGGCCTAGCAGTTAAGAGCACCGACTGCTCTTGCAGAGGACCTGGGTTCGATCCCCAGCACCCACATGGTGGCTGAGAACTGTCTTAACTACAGTTCCAAGGGAATCCAGCACCCTTTTCTGACTTCCGCAGCACTGCACTACACAGGTACACAAACCTACATGCAGATAGTACATTTATACACATACAAAATAAATAAAATTAAAAACAAAAACACCCCCCCAAAACAAAATTAACTAGAAAATCATCTGCAAACAATTCATAATAATCACTGTAATATGTATGAAATCTAAATCCAAGCAAGATTTCTAAGATTTTACTTCCATTAACCTGCTAGATGGTCTGGTTGTCTAACAGGTATTTTATAGCTGAAAGAAGCAAGAGAGGATAAATGACTCAGTGTCAGATTCAAAATAAAACTTGTTTCACAATTCTAAGTGCAGTGTTTTTACTATGGCTTCTAGACACTAGAACAAGGAATATCACTTTCATGTGGAGGACAGCTGTCAATATTGAGCATCTTTATGCATCTGACAATGTTTCAGGAAAGAAACAGTCAACACTCAAATAATGATATGAAGAACATGTCTCAGTACAATATAAGCTCTTCAAGGGTGGTTATTTTATTTATATTTGTTTCCCATGAGCTGGATAATTTGCCCAACAAAGAAGTAACGTTAACAAATATTTGTGAAATAAAGTCCAGTAGGATAAATGACATGTATTAGGAACAACCAAAGATCATGTCTTAAAAACCTGGCTAGTGAGCTTTAAAGTACCATTAGATGTAATTAACAATTAAAATTTTAACAGTAGCTATAACAGAAATGGAAAGTTCAAGAAACTGATAATAATCTGGTGGTAATTTTTCATTTTGGCTATTTGACTTTCTAGTTTTTTTCCTACAATGAACACACACACATGTATATATTCAGTTAATTACTGAACCCTAAATTCAATCTGAATATTATACATAATCTCTATTATATTCATGTACAAGCAATGAAGCACAACAAGGTAAACTTTGCAATACATTTTTCATTTGCAAAGACTGAGGGAACTTCTTACATCCACATTCAATTAACATGCAAATGCTTATTACAAATCTGAGTACTTCAGAGTGGTAGTAACTCTAAGACCACACAGCTGACACTGTGACCAGATGGCACTGCAAAATGAAATCCTGTTACACGAATAATTCCCAGTACATCTTAATAGTCTTAAAGATAATTAATGATCAACACAAAACCTACTCACCTTCAGATTTTAATTTTGTAAGAACAAAAATCAAATAGTTGTTAAAATCTGGATATTGATTGAGTTGTTCCAGTTTCTAGAACAAACAGTAGTTAAGGAAATTTCTGTGGAGTCTATGGAAGAAATTAAACACTTTTAAATTGAATAAGAATGTTTTCTATGGTTATTTTTAGGCTCCCACTTTTCACAGATTTGGTTAAGGCAAATTACACTACTACTCACAAAACAGAATTGTTAAACCTCAATTCTAAACAACTGAAACATAATACAACATAAGTTTGAGGGTCAGCTTCTACATGTTCAATAAAGCAAAAAATTTTAAAGACAGAATTCTTACATTTAACCACTTTAAAGTCATCATAAGAAAGGTATTTCAGACTTTTGTATTTATTTAGTGACCATCTGGTTATGTAGTTCTAGCTAGCCTAGAACACACTACGTAGAGCATCCCAAGCTGGATCTCTCAGTGATCCACCTGCCTCTGCCTCCTCAGTGCTGGAATTAAAGGCCTGTCCCACCATGCCCAGCCAAATCTTTTGTTTTTTAGAATTCAAAAGACAAAATGCTGTTCATGTCCAAGTCTCCACATCAAAAACCTTACTATATATAAAGGCAGCAATATACTTCTACTATTCCACAATTCTCTTTCCCCTAAGATCTTACATGTGAAGACACAATTTGGCAGGTTATTCCTAGTGGTTGGCAGGCAATAGTGGCATAATGCTCCAAATCTTTCAAGCCTGACTCTCAGTTTATAATATGCTTGCCAATTGTTTTACTACAGAGAGATTAACTTTTTAAAAATTTACTAAACAGACCTAAATTTTTATTAAATCTGTGACACAAACACTAGGTACATTAGATGAACTATATTACAGTTGAATGCCTCCAAAATGCCTAGGGTGAGACAGTTTAATAAAATCGTAGAGGTAAGTACTTTCTCCAAAAAAGGCCAAAGCTTGTTTAGCTGATAATGCTAAGGGGTGTGTGTTTATTCCATACAACTGAAGATACCTCTGTTTTTGTACTACTGTTAACAGCCTTTCAAAAAGTGCTCAAGCCTAAACAGAATAATCATGCTCTATACTAAGGAGACACAGAGGAGCAAGGTCATCATTAACAGTCTAAAATCAAAAGTGTTGTATATTTCTAACAGAAAAGAGCAACTTTGTTCGTTTGTGGAGGCAGGGTCTTGTTATGAAGCCCAGGCCAACCTGGTACTTAGTATGCAGTGTAGCTGGCCTCATACTTTCAGCAATCCTCTTGCTTCAGCCTAAGTGCTGGGATTACAGGAGTGGTTCCCGAATACAATGATCAATCCGTTTTTCCTTAGAAAACATAGTATGCTCTAGGTACAAAGAAAAACTATATATATTGACTACTGGACTGGCTTATGTACCACAGTTTGTATATAAAAGGTCTTAATACATACTAAAACAAGAACTTTGGGTATATAGTGCTACAGAAATTATAATACAATTCTGGACTTGGCTACTTTTAGAAATGAATACTTTTGTCAAACAATACCTACATTTGTCAACTTCTATATCCATGGAGCTGTGACAACACAAATGAAGATATCCACTCACTATACCCTCAAACTACTGTTCTTAGTACCACAGGTATTCAAACAAAATGGTTTAAGGTGAGCCACTATCCCCTCTATTTTAACCGGATAATGTCCTATAACCAAGAAGGTGAGTATTCAGTCATCCATGGAGGGCTTAGGTTACAGAAGTGCTTCTTTGAAACCCTCTTGTAAATAACTAAATGACTTCACTTTGCAGTGTTTTAAAATGCAATAAGCTCCAATACCAAACTCCCTATTAGGTAATTTTACCGTTAATGGAGACAAAAGTCAAGAGAATTTGGTGCAAAAACAGCAGACCTAAGTTTCTGAAGAATGAACTTACTAAGGGCTTACTTAGGGTTACTCAGGGCTGGGGGATTGGTGTCCGTGGCTGAATACTGTGCGTGCACTCCACAAGTACACAGTGGTGCCGCTTCCCTACCTCTTCTCCCTCTCCAGCTGCAGCCACAGGCCCGCTACAACAGCATGCTCGGCACACGGTAACGATTTAGCTAACAGTGTGGCCTCCAGCTCCAGGCCAAAGCCTTAAAAAGAAAATCTCACTAGAGCTTCAGTGAGCCTGCAACAGGTGCTGCCATAAGCTGAAGCGGAGAGACCCTTCGCCCTACTTGCAGGTTGCCAGAGGAGTCAGGAGAGACCCTTCGCCGTGGACCACAGCATTCAAACCCCGCGCCAGCTCCACCCCTGGCCGCCAGGCAGATGGCCGTCGCTCTCTTGCCGGCTTGCAGGCCCTCCGCCGCCCCCGACCGCATGCTGCGAGCCGGCCGCTCCCACTCTGCAGGTCGCCGGCGGGGACGTGGCGCCGAAGCACGCGCTCCCAAGCGGCGGCCCGGAAACCGGCGCGGTGGAGCCCCACGCGGTGGCGGAGGCGGCGGGCCTGGCGGGCTCTGGCCGCGTGCGCGAGACGGCGGGACCACGGCCGGGAAGGAGTGGCGAGGCCAGGCCTGGTCAAAGCAAGGATACTTGTTGCACTGTCCTCTGGATGGTGGTGTCTGGGGACTGGGACTCTTTCAGCAGCTGCAGGATTTGCTGAAGCCCTTGCTCGTCAGGTTTCCACTCATACTCCATCTTGGTTTGCTGCAAATAAAGCCAGACACAGGAAGAGGCAAGCAAATGTTAGTCCCCGTGCAAAGGCCTGCCGCCCGGTCCCGCACGCCTGCACACCACCCCCACACGCCGCGCCAGCACGCCCCACCTGCCCTGGGCCCAACCCAGGCTCGGACGCGGAAGCACGGCAGGACTGCTCACTGCAAATCCTCCGCCAACGTCTGCTGCTGCTGCCGCCGCCGCCGCCGCCGCCGCCGCGCCGAGCGAGCGCAAGGAGCAGACCAGACTGAGTCACCGCGAATTTGCAATCTGGCCCCAAGATCCGCTCCCGGGAGCCCCCTGGGTCCTAGTGCCACGGAGTTCTCTTGATCAGCCCAACTCATTCCGTCCGGGTGATTACACTGACTGAAAGTAATCAAAGGCAAGCCCTGCGCAAAACCCCTGCCACACACGTGAAGAAATACGATTTGCGTCATTATTTTAAATAAATAATGGCGGAATAACGACGAAAGGCTGGAATGAGGGAAAAGCTGGTAACTCTCCTGACAACAATAGTGAAAATAAAAACACATTTCAATTTAATATATAAAGCAGTCGTTACTTCAGATAAAATATTAATGGAGCACTGCAATCATAACCACATCTCAGAAACATTAAATGCAAGCTTTGTAGAATTTCAATGGAAAAATGCATTATTTCATAAACTTCAATTTTTGAGCTATTAATAAGTGAAATAAATTCCATCACGAAGTGACTGCCTTCTACGAAGGACTTTAGGCTGAAGGAAAATAATGTAATTCACAGTGGGAATTCCACAATGGGAAAATGTTTAATTATGAAAGGTATTTTTACATACACATATACCCCCATTTGATTCTCTCTAAAACCTAGTGAGGTACACTATATGATCTCATGTGACAACGTGGAAAACAGGGCTGAACAAATAACTTCAGAGATTAATCAGTTTAGACTGGGAGAAGGCAGCTTTCTTAAACTACAAGCTGCATCTGTTACAGCCAACTGAAGCTACTGAACAAAACAATAAAACTTATGAATTATTTTGATAACCAAACCTATAAAGGAGAAAAATTTTGATGGAGAGGATTTTTTTGGGGGGGGGGTCTTTATTTGTTAACAGATTCTACTACCATGCAAAGGCTTGACAGCTTAAGATAGTAAAGAAGAAATCTGGCTAGCAGAGGTTTAAATTTTTTTTTCCTGATCTTACTACAACTCATCAGCCTTGCATTTATTGCCTTCTTTTTTTATTTTGGTCTTTCTGAGACAGGGTCTCCCTTTAGTCCTAGCTGCCCTGGAGCTCGCTCTGTAGACCAGGCTAGTCTTGAACTCACAGAAATCCACCTGCCCCTGCCCCTGCCCCTGCCTCTGCCTCCCGGAGTACTAGGATTAAAGGGATTGCCTTCTTTTTTTCCTTTTTTTTGGTCTTTTCGAGACAGGGTCTCCCTGTAGCCCCAGCTGTCCTGGAACTCACTCTGTAGACCAGGCTGGCCTTGAACTCACAGAGATCCGCCTGCCTCTGCTTCCTGAGTGCTCGGATTAAAGGTGTGGGCCACCATGCCTGGCACTAAAAACGGTTCTGAGCAGCCACATGGGTGCTGGGAATTGAACATGGGTCCTCTGCAAAGGCAGTCGGTGCTCTTAACCACTGAGCCATTTCTCTAGCTCCTGCCTTCATTTTTTAATGCTTTCCACAGCCTCCTTTCTTTACTTTCTTGTGCTTAATATCTATAACACAAGTTTGCTTTCACTCCTATTGACTCCCTAAATAGCAGGACAACAAAACAAAAAGCACTCAAGAACAACAAAAAACCCACAACCTCACAACTGTCACCTGGACATACTATAAATTGATATTGCAGTGGTCTTATTATCCCAGCCTTCATAATATCTACGGATACTGTAGTTTTTTATTTCAGCCTTTATATTTATAATCTATTGATATTGTAGTGCTTTAATGTACAGTATGTATTTGTTTACATTATATAATAATGGGATTGTAATTTATTCTCTGGCTTGATGCATTACACAGGTTGAGAAAATATTTATTTATTTTTTTAATTTTATTTCTTTATGTGTATGAATGTACTGTCTGCATGTAGGTCTGTGCACCTGTGTCGTGCAATGCCTCGGAGGTCAGAAGAGGGTGTCAGATTCCCCTGGAACTGGAGTTCTCCTGGACTGGAGTTTCAGATGGTTCTTGGCAGCCATGTGGGTGCTGGGGATCGAACCCAGGTCCTCTGTAAGAGCGGTCGTGCTCTTAACCGCTAGGCCATCTCTCCAGCCCCAGTTGGTGCTCTTAACCACTGAGCATTCTCTCCAGCCCCTGTGCTGAAATTTTTATAAGCTTTTAATTGACACAGACACAAAATTGTACAAATCATAGGTATATAACCAGATGGCTTTTTATTTTATTATGTGTATGAATGTACTGTCTACATGTAGGTTTGTGCACCGTGTTGTGCAATGCCACGGAGGTCAGAAGAGGGCATCAGATTCCCCTGGAACTGGAATTAAAGACAGTTCTCAGCTGCCATGTGGGTGCTGGTGATTGAACCTGGGTCCTCTGCAAGAGCAGTCGGCACTCTTAACCACTAGGCCTTCTCTCCAGCCCCCAGATGGCTTTTATAAAGTGAGCACACCTATGATCCCACACTCAGCTCAAGATGTAGATCACTAACCAGGGCTAAAAGGATACTCCTGCCTACTCCCACAATAAATACCAGCAAAATTTCTATCTTTATAGATTCCTATCCTCTTTTTTCTTTTAACTTCAAAATAATTAACCAAATATGATGGCACAAGGAATGTTAATTTTATTCTACCACCAAGCAAGTTTGCTTTTCTGAGATATTAACAGTTTGATGTAAATCTTTTTTACACTGTTCTCTAGTTTCAGTGATACACAGTGTTAATAGTTGAATGTGATTACTCCCCCCACCCCCAATAGGTTCATGTATTTGAACACTTAATTCTCATCTGGTAATACTTTTGGGAGAGGCTGTGAAACCTTTAGGAGACAGAGCCTCCCTGAAGGATGTTTTATACTAGCAATGAGAAACAACAGTTAATGCATGCAGTACAGCATTTTTTTAGAATTAAAAAATTTTTTATTTTATGTGTATGAATGTACTGTCTGCATGCATGTCTATGCACCCATGTCGTGCAATGCCATGGAGGTCAGAAGAGGGCATCGGATTCCCCTGGAACTGGAGTCAAAGATGGTTCTCAGCCGCCATGTGGGTGCTGGGAATTGAACCCAGGTCCTCTGCCAGAGCAGTTGGCATTCTTAACTGCTAGGCCATTTCTCCAGCCCCACAGCCTTTCTTTTAAGATCATACTCCACACTACACTAATATTAACTCTACAACTTTTTTTTTTTTTTTGTCTCAAAGAGATCAAAAACTTCAATTTTTGAGCTCAGTAAGTGAGGGCAGATCTCTGTGAGTTCAAAGCCAGCCTGGACTACAGAGTGAGTTCCAGGCCAGCTGGGGCTATAGAGAGACCTGTCTCAAAAAGAGAAAAAAAAAAAGAAATGCTCTAAAAACTATTTGGAGGAGAAATAGTTCAGTGTGTTAAGAGCTCTGGCTGCTCTTGCAGAAGACCCAGGTTCAATTCCCAGCACCCACATGGCAGCCAAGAACTATACGTAAATCCAGCTCTAGGGGTTCTGATGTCCTCTTCTGGCCTCCGTGGGCACCAAGCACAGAGGTAGGTGCACATACATACATGTAGGCAAAACACTCATACACATAAAATAAACAAATAAATCTGCAAAAACAAACAAAGAAGGCTAGTGATAAGGCTCATTAGGTAAAGATACTTGCTGCACAAGCATGGAGAGGTGAGTTTGATCCCTGCAACCCATATAAAAATGGAGGGAGAATACTGACTCACAAAGTTGTTCTCTGATCTCCACACTGCACCATATACAGATCACACACAGACACACGCCCACTTTCTGAATCTTGACTTTCTTTACTAAATACCTGTGAAAACTGAGGCAAGTTAAGTCATCTTTCTTAGCATTACTTTCTCAACTGTTACATAGGAACACAGGTACTCTGAATTAGGATCATACTTAGCACAGAAAAGGACTTGAAAAATTGTTGCTGTAACAGTTAACCATTGGTTTTCTAGTGTCTGCAAGAGAAAAATCTTCCTTCTTTTCATGGAATAAGGATTTTCATGAAATAGCCAATCACCTTCAGGGACAGCTGGACTTCCTAGGATTCAACTTACAGCTTTTATTTTCTTTTTTGAGATAGGGCCTCACTATGCAACCCAGGCTAGTCTGGAACTCCCAACATGCATTCCTGGATAACCTCAAACTCACATCCTCTTGCCTCAGCCTTCAGAGTACTGCTCACATCTCTGAGGTTTTAAATAGGGATTTGCTGTCTGGAATGCCTTCTTTAAATTGCACAACTTTTCAAACCCATTTCCCACTCATTTAGAACTACTCTCTTTCACTAGATTTCCAAATGTTTACTGAGAGTTTACTCTGGCACTACTGATAGTATTAGACACTATTCTTCTCTGTGGTATTTTTTCCTAGGATCTTTCCATAAGACTTAAGAGTTTGCTCATTACTGAGCTATAGTTACTATTTATTTCCAGAAACTGTCATACTGTAGTATAATTCTCTCCAGTCTGTCTTAGTAGCAGACCACAGGTTCCTTGAGAACAGTAATAGTATTTTTTGTCCTTTTTTGCCTAGTAGAGTCTGATTCAATAAATACTAATATTTTGCTATTCATTCAACTGAATAAATATTAAGTTGAGCAACTGTCATGTGCTTGGAGATTTAATGGTAAGTAAAATAGTTCTTACTTAGTGAAAGAGATGGATGCAGTCTATAATGAAGTATTTTTTCCCATTACATCAGACCCCTTCCCCTACATTTCAATTAAATGCAAACAGCTATTTTCCAAGTAGTCACATGTTTCTACCTATATGTTGCATCACTGTGAATGTGACATGATTTCCCAACATAGTTAACAACCTGTGGTAGAGTTCAAAACAATGTATAATTATCCTTCAATACTTCTGTAGTTTTTACTTCTAGAAAATTCAATACATATTATTCATAACCTTGCCAAAAGTCTTGTGTGTGTGTGTGTGTGTGTGTGTGTAAATACTGAGTAGCTTTTGGCTCTGAAAACTATAAACACTTTATCTATATGACCATCTAGAGGGACATTCACAGGTCACCCAGGGCTTAGGTTAATTCTTGCTGCTGACCATCTCACCCCATAAATGAAGAGCACCTCTCAACTGGAGGACACTCCCAGGCTGTAGCACTGCCTCAGTGGAGCATGGCTATGGCAAGGAAAGTACAAGAAGACTAAAACAGCATTATACTAATCCTGTTAGGTGGTCTAGAAAGAACTTCCTTGAGGGGCTGGAGAGATGGCCTAGCGGTTAAGAGCACCAACTGCTCTTACAGAGGACCCGGATTCGATCCCCAGCACCCATGTGGCGGCTGAGAACCATCTTTAACTCCAGTTCCAGGGGAATCCTACACTGTCTTCTGACCTCCGCGGCACTGCATGACATGGGTGCACAAACCTGCAATGCAGACAGTACATTCATACACATAAATAAAATTAAAAAAAAAAAAAAAAGAACTTCCTTGAGGAAGTGACTTTTCACCCGAGACCTAACAGACATTATCAAAAGCAAAAGCAAATGTGAGAGAAAGGCAGGGGCTAGGAGGACTTCTTCATAGACCATCAGGACTTCATAGACCCATCAGGACTTCATAGACCCTAACAGGAAGAATGAACTTTCATGACTAAGAGAAAGCTTGTGAAGGAGGTAAAAACAGATTTCTTAAATGTTAAAGACTATTGTACTATTAAGTCACTAATGGTAGCAACTAATGTTTTGAGAGCCAGGCTATACTCTCAGCACTTACATATATGGTAACTAATTTATTTTCAAAATTCCATGACATGGTGTTGATAACAGCCTCATGCAAAGGATAAACAAACTGACTCACAAGGAAGTTACTTGCCTATGGTTACTTGGCAAGTAGATAACAAGGACAAACTAATCTAGTTCTAGAGTACACTCTTGCTGGGAATGGTGGCATGAACCTATAAAATCCCATCATTAAGGAGGCTAAGAAAGATCACTAGTTCAAGTCTTTCTCCCAACCCCAGCAGCCCCCAAAACAAACAAAAAATACCAACAAAACAAAACAATCCATAGTCTGGTACTGAGTCAGGGTCTAGGCTCCCGACACATTGTCCTTCCAACAGAAGCACATATCTCTAAATTGGGAAATCATAAAATATACACACAAGAAATAACATTAGATGCCTCTGTGTGAGGTAAAAGGGAAAAGTGAAAGTCATATGTTACCACTGTAAATAAATATCATGTTTAACTGTCGTGGAGGCACATGCTTTTAGTATCAGCATTCAGGAGGCAGATCTCTGTGAGCCTGAAGCCAGCCCAGGCTACATAGAGAGTTCCAGGTTAGCTGTAAATATAAGGAAACCTTGTCTCAAAAAAAAAAAAAAAAAAAAAAAAAAAAAAAAAAAAAAACAAAAAAAAACAAATATTATACAGTCAGAATTAAAAGGTAGGTATTTTTTGGCAACATTGAGGAAATGATTTTTTTAAATTCTAATTTAATCTTCACAATGTTCCTTTTGTTGTAAGTATATACCAAGTATTATTTTCATTTAACAAGCAGGTAAATCAAAACAGAGCTTAAGAAATGGGTTGATTACTTTAGCATAGACACATGTTGGATATAGTTAATCATGAATTACAATTTTTTTTTTATAGAGGATCGAAAGGTTATTCCTGGACAAACTGTCAGCCCATAAAGGAAACACCCAGAATTGACCAGAGTCCAAGTCAACAGCTCCAAGGAAAGTGACTTTTTACTTCTCATCCACCTGTGCCCTTTCTAAGCCTAGGAACAACCTGCGGAAGAGGGGCGTGGTAATGTAAGGCTGCATTGGGGTGAATGGTGAAACTACAGCAATGTATAGTCTGACACACTTTTGATCACTTGATTGAACAAACCTGTCACCCCCACTGGATGGTGGGGTGTAGGGGTTTGGGCACAACAGCCTGCAGATAGATTTTATGAAGGATGCTTGTACTCATTATTATCACTTATAGCTAAAATGAAAAAAAAAAAAACTGAGAGAAAGATGCAGGACAGTTATGGCAAAATGCATGATCTGGATGGTGGGGTGGGGGGGGGAAGGGAAAAGCACTGAACGAATTGGAAAAAATGTATGAAATCCAAAGCATCAATAAAAAATAATTTAAAAAAAAAAAAAAGAAATGGTTGATTGGGGCTGGGGAGATAGATCAGCAGTTAAGAGCACCGCCTGCTCTTTTCGTGTTCCCAGCACTCGAAACCACTTGCGACTCCAGCTCCAGGGGATCTGAGGCCCTCTTCTGCCTTTGAGGGCCCTGCACACTTGTCGCGTCTCCTCCCTCTCTCTCTCTCTCTCTCTCTCTCTCTCTCTCTCTCTCTCTCTCTCTCTCTCTCTCTCTCTCTCTCTCAAATAAAATCATTTTAAAAATGTGTTTGGAGTGCACAGAGCTTAGATCAGGGATTTCCTAGGACCACCTGAAGCACAGCTCTCTTCACAATAGCAAGGAGCTGGAACCAACCCAAGTGCCCAACTGACGAGTGGATAGAGAAAACGTGGTACATGTACACAATGGAGTTCTATGCAGCGGTAAAGAAAGATGACATCAGGAACTTTGCAGATAAATGGATGGAGCTAGAAGATATGCTGAGTGAAGTAACACAGTCTCAGAAAAAACAAACAAACAACAACAACGATGAATGTTATCCCTCATCTGTGGATGCTAGCACCAATTACCTAATCATATGACAAACTGAGCAACGTCAATGTGATCTGAAAACAACTGTGCTCTTATATTGTAGAATCTCTTAATAAACAAATAAAGGAAGAAAAATAAAAGTAAACTACAACCATTAAAAAAAAAAATGTGTCGAATTACAGGTGTGGTGGCGAACTCCTTTAATCCCAGCACTCTGGAGGTAGAGGCAGGCGGATCTTTGTGAGTTCAAGGCCAGCCTGGTTTATGCAGTGAGTTCCAGGACAGCTGGAGCTACAGGGAGACCCTGTACCAAAAAGACAAAAGTTGAATCATTTGTAGAATATGAATCTATGGTATAGACTTCCATAGTAAATGCCCCTTTGGTATTCTACTAAAAGATGCTAGGCTGGGTATGGTGGCACATGCCTTTATGCCTTTAATCCCATCACTTGGAAGGCAAAGGCAGGAGGATTTCAGATATTGAGACCAGCCTGGCCTACATGGTACATTCTAGGTCTCCTGAGGCTACAGGGAGACCCTGTCTCAAAAATATAAAAATCAGAGATATACATTGGTTTAAAATGAGTGTTCATTAGTTGAATTATAGGGAAAATACATAACTAAGGATTGAGCCCAAGCTAATTCAAGAAATTAGCTCAATCAGACTGGAAGACAACAAAAATTACCATATCTTAGCAGTACTGGGGCTTGAACCTAGGGCCTCAGACATGGTATGCAAGCACTGTGCCACTGAACTATATCCCACAACAAAATAGTATGTTTGTCGCGGGGCATGGTGGTGCACGCCTTTAATCCTAGCACTTGGGAGGCAGAGGCAGGCGGATCTTTGTGAGTTCAAGGCCAGCCTGGTCTACAGAGTGAGTTCCAGGACAGCTGGGACTACAGGGAGACCCTGTCTCGAAAAGACCAAAAAAACAAACAAAAACAAAATAGTATGTTTAACATGTATTCTGGATAGCTTTAGTGTCACTTTGACACATCTGGGGTTGAGGGAGTCTCAATTGGGGAATTGCCTCCATTTGGACTGGCCTGTGGCCACATCTGTGCTATCTTTTCTTGATGAGTGATGTGGGAGGGCCCAGCCCACTGTGGGGAGTGCCACCCCTGGGCAGATTGTTCTGTATTGTTTAAGAAAGTAGGCTGAGCAGGGTGAGGTGGCATATGCCTTTAATCCCAGCACTCTGGAGGCAGAAGCAGGCAGATCTCTGTGAGTTCACGGCCAGCCTGGTCTACATAGAGAGTTTAGAGAGTTCCAGGACAGCTGGGACTACAGGGAGACCCCTAATCTCCAAAAAAAAAAAAAAAAAAAAAAAAAAAAAAAAAAAAAAAGAAAGAAAGAAAAGAAAAAAGAAAAAAGAAAACAGGCTGAGCATGGACCAGGGGAGCAAGCCAGTAAAGTAGCATTCCTCCATGGCCTGTGCTTCAGCTCCAGCCTACAGATGCTGCCCTGGGCTCCTACCTTGGCTCCCAAAGTGATAGACTGTGACATGGAAGATTTAAGCCAAATAAACCCTTTTCTCCCCAAGTTGGTATTGGTCAAGTGTTCTGTCACAGCAATTGAAGGCAAACTAGAACAACATAGTATTAGACACATGAGTTTTAATACTCCTCATTAGATGACTGAATGATCAGAGTAAATTATCCAATTCACCATATGCTAAGTTAAAATTTAAATTTTTCCGGGTATGTACCCACAAGACTCATCTTACCACAGAGATACATGCATAGCCGTGTTTATTGCAGCTCTCTTCACAATAGCGAAGAGTTGGAACCAACCCAAGTGCCCCTCCACTGACGAGTGGACAGAGAAAATGTGGTACATCTACACAATGGAGTTCTATGCAGCGGTAAAGAAAGATGACATCATGAACTTTGCAGGCAAATGATGGAGCTAGAAGATATCATGCTGAGTGAAGTAACACAGGAAAACAAAGGACGAATGGTATCCCTCATCTGTGGATGCTAGCACCAATTACCTAATTGTATGGCAAACTGAGCAATGTCAATGTGATCTGAAAACAACTGTTCTCCTATATTGTAGAATCCCTTAAAAAATATATATAAAAAAATTTAAATGTTCCAGCAATACAAACTTACTGGAACAAAAGAGCGGAAGATCAACAAAATAGAGAAAATGAAAAGTAGGTACCAAGGAGATTTTAAATTCATATATTCTTTTTTTTCAGCAATTTATTTATTATTATATCTATTTTTTTATGTGTATGAGTATACTGTCTGCATGTAGGTTGGTGCACCCGTGTTGTACAATGCCATAGAGGTCAGAAGAGGGCGTCAGATTCCTCTGGAACTAGAGTTAAAGACGGTTCTTAGCTGCCATGTAGGTGCTGGGAATTGAAACAGGGTCCTCTGCAAGAGCAGTAAGTGTTCTAACTGCTGAGCCATCTCTCTAGCCCCTTTATTATTTTTTTTGTGTATGAGTGTACTGTCTGCATGTAGGTTGGTGCACCCGTGTCGTGCAATGCCTCAGAGGTCAGAATAGGGCGTCGGATTCCCCTGGAACTGGAGTTAAAGACAGTTCTTAGCCGCCAGGAGGGTGCTGGGAATCGAACCCGGGTCCTCTGCAAGAGCAGTCGGCGCTCTTAACTGCTGAGCTAAATACATGTATTTTTAAAGGAAAACCTCTGCCGATTACTAAACATCCTAGTCAAATGCAAAGTATGTAAAGGAACATTTAAAAAAATATGTGGGAAGCAGGCACAGCAGCACACACTTTTGATCTTAGAACTCAGGAGGCAGAAGTAGGCACATCTCGGTGAGATCAAGGTTGGACTGGTCTATACATCATATTCCAGACCAGTTGGGGCTGCAGGGAAAATCTGTATTGTGCCAAGTAATAAAAGCAAGTCTGCATTATTAGTACCTCTATGTGTCAGTTTTGTTTTTTTTTAAAGATTGCAACATTAGTTATTTTATTTTATTTGTTTATTTTTAAGGGATTCTACAATATAATGACACAGTTGTTTGCAGATAACATTGATGCTACTCAGTTTGCTGTACAATTAGGTAATTGGTGCATTTTGCAAGTATCTATGTCCAACTTTTGAACAACCCAAGGTTCCAATAGTCCAGTTGGAGAAGCTTGTATGCACAGGCATGTTGATCAATTAGGAGTCCAGACTATATTCCTGTAGTCTCATGATTCACCCCTATCTCTCCGCAGCCCTTACATTCTACCACGCCTCCTCTTCCGCAGTTTGTTCCCTAGACTTTGGGAAAGGGGCACAAGTGGGTGAGAAGAAAACAGTCTACTTTCTTTGGGGTTGTCATTTTGGACTCTAGTCTGTTCAGGTTGTTTCCCTTCATGGGTTGACAGCTTTTCCAGTGATACCTTTTTAGTCATACTAACAAAGCACAAGCAATTGGATGTACAGGCATTTAAGCAGTACTAATTATTATGTCAAGCTAAGCTGTGAGCATAGACACAGATGCTTGGATGGTATGCTAATCCGCAAACTGTGGTTTCTCTATAAAGGGTGACAAGTTCCTATTGTGGCTTATAACATCTCCTAACCACTAGAGGACATAAGCTTGTGGCATCCACTGTGAGTTATTCCTCCAAGGAGAGAGCTAATAGCCAATTAGATTTGGGATATATATAGACACTTGGCTGCCACTGTTGCACAGTATCTCCAGGCTGTTGAGGTGTAGCTGATACTGACGGAGGAGTCTTGCTTGTCTCAGGGAGACCAATATTTTGCTGTATTGCTTTAGTGGCCTATGGTAACACTCTCTGGCATTTCAGAGGCCAGTTGTATGCTAGCAAGTGACATAACATTTTTTCATGCTCACACCAGGTCTTTGACAGCAGGGACTTACTGCCTTTCTCCTTGCATATATCCCACTTATAGGCAAAAGGCCTTTATAATTTGGGGGAGTGGGTTTGAATCCCCTAGCCAACATCTCATAGGCAGAATAATTCATTGCTGATGTCAGAGTTTTCCTGTAGTAATATATTTTGCTTAATTACACAGCTTATAAACACTTTACTATTGAATTTGGCTCTAAATAGAGAATTATCCTTTCACAGTTCCTATGCCTAACAGTTAATTAAAAAAAAGGTAGTTTTACCTGTTTTATAGGAAATTACCACTGTAACAATTGGCTCTAATTTACAGTTAGGGAGTGGTTTCATTACCATCATGTTTTTCTTTTTCCTATAAAGGGGAGAGTTCTTATACTAAACCCTTTAAATGCACGATCTCATTTAATTCTATGAATGTGTACTACTATTATCTCTATTTTCCAGAAAAGGTACAGACAGAAGAGAATGTGTCCAAGTTTGAACAAAAAGCTAAGACTCAAACGCAAGTCTGTCTGACCCTAGGGCCAGCATACTACTACCATTCTACCTAATTGTTCCCATTCTGTCACTCCATACATGTGACTAGCCCTTCACAGCTCTTAGTAGTTGGTAAATCATGAATACGTTTTTTTCTTTTTTTGGTCTTTTTCGAGACAGGGCCTCCCTGTGGCCCCAGCTGTCCTGGAACTCACTCTGTAAACCAGGCTGGCCTTGAACTCAGAAAGATCTGCCTGCCTCTGCCTCCCGAGTGCTAGGATTAAACGCATGTGCCACCACACCCGGCATGAATACTTAAAAAAAATTTTTTTTATTATGTTTTATGTGTATGAATGTACTGTCTGCATGTAGGTTGGTGCACCCGTGTCCTGCAATGCTGCAGAGGTGAGAAGAAGGCGTCGGATTCCCCTAGAACTGGAGTTAAAGATGATTCTTAGTTGCCATGTGGGTGCTGGGAATTGAACCTGGGTCTTAACCACTGAGCCATCTCTCCAGCCCCATGAACACTTTTTTTTTGTGTGTGTATGAATGTACTGTCTGCATGTAGGTTTGTACACCGTGTCGTGCAATGCAGCAGAGGTCAGAAGAGGGTGTGGGATTCCCCTGGAACTGGAGTTAAAGATGGTTCTCAGCCGCGATGTGGGTGCTGGGAATTGAACCCGGGTCCTCTGCAAGAGCAGTCGGTGCTCTTAACCGCTAGGCCATCTCTCCAGCCCAACACTCTTATGTGTACTTTCTCCCTCTCTATTATACTTGTTCTGGTTTGTCTTCCATTGTTGTGACAAAAACACTCTGACCAACACCAACTTGGGAAGGAAAGGGTTTATTCAGCTTACATCTCCTGGGTCACAGTTCATCACTTAGGGAGCCCAAGACAGGAACTCAGGGCAGGAACCTGGAGGCAGGAGCTGAAGCACAGGCCATGGAGGAATGCTGTTCACTGGCTTGCTCCCCTGGCTCATGCCCAGCCTGCCTTCTTATATGGTACACAACAACCTGCCCAGGGTGGCACCACTCATTGTGGGCTGGGCCCTCCCACACTGCTCAACCATCAAGACAATACTCCACAGATGTGGCCACAGGCCAATCCAATGGAGCCAATTCCCCAATTGAGGCTCCCTCAACCCAGGTGTGTCAAGTTGACACTAAAGCTATCCAGCACAATACTCATCACCAAGAACTCAACAGCTCTCTTGATTCTATGTTCTCTAGCTCAATCACTTCAGGTATGATAACTGTACCTTGATTTTTGGAATTCTGTGCGTGCATTAGGCTGGCCTTGCTAAAGAGCCCCAGGGATCTGCCTTACCAGTGCTAGGATTATAAGCATGCACCATGATACGTGACTTTTATGGGGGTGCTGGAAATGGAACTCATGCCCTCATGCTTGCATAGCAAGCATCACCAAAGCTATATCTTCCTACCATCCTGTTTTTAAAATATATATATATATATATATATATATTTAATTTTATGTGTATGACTGTATTTGCATCATTCAATGCCTGTGGGGGTCAGAAGAGTGCATCAGATCCCCTGGAACTGGAGTTCCAGGCTGTTAGCCACTTCGAGGGGTGATGGGAATCAAACCCCGCTCCCCTGCAAGAGCAGCCAGTACTCTTAACTCCTGAGCCACCTCTCTAGCCCCAGAATCTTGCTTTTTAGATTTTCTTTTTCATCATTAACCAAAACAAAAGGCTCACAGGACTAATCTCTCTCTATATTTAACTTTTGGTAATATCCCTGTCATTCTTAAAACAGTAATCCTGGGGCTAGAGAGATGGCTCAGCAGTTAAGAGCACTGTCTGTTCTTCCCAAGGACCTGGGTTCAGTTCCCACCATCCACATGGCATATAATAACCATCTATAATTCCAGTTCCAGGAGATCTGTTGACATCTGCCAGGATCTATAGGCACTGCATGACATAGGTGCACTTAGATTCATGCAAGCAAAATATTCATACATGTAGAGTAAAAACAAACACATAAAATTTAAAAGTAAAACAAAACACTAATCCCTGTTGGGTTCTATAACAAATTTAACCATCACAGTTGGGTCTTAGTCTCCATACATGTTTAATAAAGCAACTTAAGCCAATGGTTTCTCAACTCCAGTCACACATTATAATCACTGGAAACTTAAAACCAGATGAGAATCAATGTCAACTCAATATATCTGCTCCTGGATATAGTCACTGTTTCTTACTAAAATGAGCAATTTCTGAACTAGAAATGACAGAAAAGAAAGAAAGGAAAAGAGTGAATAGTGTACCAGTTAACATGGAAACCCATCTGACTGAAAGTCTTTCATGAAAATTAAAACATAAGAATATATTGTTTAAGGTTACTTAATAATTTGTACTATACATGATCATGTCAGAAGTTACTAAGTACAGCACTAATTTACTTTGTAATTTTTTTTGGGGGGGTTGATATTTTTGAGACAGGTGATAAAGAGTTGGTAAGGAGTTACACTGAAGTTCAATAAGAGAAAAGGAAACCTGGGGGAAAAGTCCAGTTTGGGCAGAACAAAAATATTTCCAACAAATTATAAGTAAAATAAACAAAAAAAAAAAATTGTGGTCCTTGATTGGCAATTTATCCTGTGAATGACAGCCACATCTTTCTTCAAATGACATTAAGTCATCCATAACACCTAAAGGAAAAAGCAGTTCCTAATTCAGTTAGCATCACAGCATTCATCAAGAAGCTTTATTTACTAAGAGCTTCCACTGTACATTCAACTAAAGTTATTTGTTTTGTTTGTTTCTTTGTTTCTTTGTTTTTTTGAGTTGTCTTCCTATAGCTCCGGCTGTCCTGGAACTTGCTATGTAGACCAGCCTGGCCTTGATCCTTGAACTCACAGAAATCTGCTTGCCTCTACATCCCAAGTGCTAGGATTAAAGGTGTGTGCCACTAGACCCAGCAGAGTTAGTTAAGCTGAATTATTGTCATTGTATACCCCAATTGTTTTCATTTCTGGGACAGATTTAAGAAGAAAAAAACTCTAAAAGTCTTCTCTAAGTACTCCAACATGATTATAAATTATGTTTCAGAATATTGGCTGGTCACTGCCAAGAGGTTTTAATAGTATTTAATTATTTTCAAAATGTTTTTATCTTTTTCAAAATTTATCCTTTGAACTGATAGTCTTGGTGATGTTAAGCGACTTGCCAAAAGTCACTTAGCTAGAAAGTGTTAAGAACTGAGCTGCAGTGAATGTCTCCCTACTTTAGATCTAATATTTTTAGTAAACTGCTTTAATTCATGGATCATTAAATATGTAAGTGCACTCAACTAAAACAGCACCCTGTCTTAATGCAACATTACTCGCCATTGTTCGATTTTTAATTCACTGATTTAAATGTGGGCATACATAAAGGATGGAGACAACTTTGTGTTTCAAAAGATTGAACTAAGGCTTGGTAAAACACTGGTACTGAATGATTAAAAACATACCAGAACCAGACAAGCTACTGATTACAGCTGTAATGTAATTTATTAGATGTAAAGAATTGGTAAAATAGCTGGGTATGGAGGAGCACACCTTTAATCCTAGCACTTGGGAGGCATAAGCAAGGGGATCTCTTTGAGACCCAAGCCAGCCTGGTCTACATAGTGAATTCCAGGCCAGCTGGGGCTACAGGGAGACCTGTCTCAAAACAACAACAACAATACTCAATAAATTAACAAATAAATAGGTAAAATAGGACTAGAATGAAAATAGCCAAATATTTTTCCTGCAAACACATTTGAAATTTTAAGTCAGTAATATGAATTGTCCAATGCTTTAGAATTCATTGTATAAATCTATAAAGTAAGCCATACTGAAACAGTCAACAGGAAGTCAGGCTGACCTAAGGAAAACAACTACTATGGGTCATTTTCATGACAAGCAGGCCATTTCACAGCAGACTGCTCTGAAGTTCTCAATGAGAATGCCCTGGCATTCCTCATTTATATCCCACCTATCTTAGATTAAGTACAACATACTGATTGAGCATTTGAAACTTTCAAAGGAAAACATGAGGAGCACAGGACTATGTTCATTTTCAAGGGCTGAATGAGAAAAGGATCAGAGAAGTTGAGACAGTAAAATAGATGGGTGAAAAAAATGGTGCTAGAAGAGTGATTGGTACTAGTTTTTTTTAACCTCATCTTCCATCTTTTCATTGACTGGGGTTCATATCAGTCATACTTTAGTTATGGAAGGCCAGATACAACAGAAAAACATAAGAAAGGAAATCAACTTTTACAATTTTAGCTCCTAGATACTGTTCTACACAATTAACTGCTAACAAATTCAATCCCAGATCTCTCAACTTGTCGTCATCGTCTTTTTCTTTTTCTTTTTGGTCTTTTTGAGACAGGGTCTCCCTGTAGCCCCAGCTGGCCAGGAACTCGATATATAGACCAGGTTGGCCTTGAACTCACAGAGATCCACCTGGCTCTGGCTCTGCCTCTCAAGTGCTGGGATTAAAGGTATGTGCCAGCATGCCCAGCTCAATTTGTCTTTTTTTTTTTTTTTTGGGTGTTTTAGAGACAGGGTCTCCCTGTACTTCCAGCTGTCCTGGAATTCACTCTGTAGACCAGGCTGGCCTTGATCTCACAAAGATCCGCCTGCCTCTGCCTCCCAAGTGCTAGAATTAAAGGTGTGCACCACCATGCCCAGGTCAATTTGTCTTTTTAAGTAAACTGTCTGAGCCACAGTTTATCTGTGAAATAGGGCCAATGGGCAGATTTTTAAAATGAAAATATAAAAATGGAGTGCTGCTATGGTTTGAATAACATGTTGAAACTTATTTTACAGCACCGAAGTATTGAGATGGGGTTTTTAGGATGTGAAAAGATGGCCTTATGCCCACAGGAAGCCTGTGTTTGGCCCTTTTACTCCTCTTCAGGAACACAAGGAAACAACATTTATACCTTCCTCCACAGGAGGACATCTTAAGAAGGCACCCTTGATAAAGCAAAGAAGACTTCATTCTAGCTAAGGTATCTTGTTATTGTGGCATAAACAGACTAAAGCAGATGACATTCCAGAGACAGAAAGCCAAAAGAGCAATATTAGAGGAATAAGAGAAACAACTAAAGACAAGGGAATCAAGTGGTTAATATTAAGAAGTGAATTTAGGGGAACAAGCCAGTAAACAGCATTCCTCCATGGCCTGTGCTTCAGCTCCTGCCTCCAGGTTCCTGCCCTGAGTTCCTGCCTTGGGCTCCCTAAGTGATGAACTGTGACCCAGGAGATGTAAGCTGAATAAAACCCTTTCCTCCCCAAGTTGGTGTCGGTCAGAGTGTTTTGTCACAGCAATGGAAGACAAACTAGACCTTGGTGTTTTGGGGAAGGATCGTGGAAACATTTGGAACTTTGGGCTAGAAAAATCATTGAATGCCTAAAGATCGTTGCTGTGGAACTTGGAACAGTTTTGCTGAAAGAGTTGTAGATGATGGAGGCCTGGCTTGTGAAGTTTGTAGTTTCAAAGGGAAGCAGAGATCATCAGGACTGTTTAATCTGTGGGTCCTGGTCAGCTGGGGCTGAAGAATCAGCTGTAAGTAACAAGAGACCAGACCCTGAAGTGAAATTTTTGCTTTACTGGGAGAATTGATGCTGGTTAGCTGGGGCTGAAAAATCAGCTGTAAGTAACAAGAGACCAGCATCACTGTGGTGAAATCTGGGAAGAATTTCTTCAGGGTCAGCACACAGAAGCTATGTTCCAGAAGAGGCCCAAGCCTCCATGTCAAGCCAGAAGCAGGACTTGGTAATGTGTAAGAGTCTCCTATATGGTTCTGGGGTTGAAAGCATTAAGGGGTCACAGAGCAGCTGAGGCCTGGCACTATGAGAGGCCAGGAAAGGTCAGAGTGCGGCCTTGGTTGCAGTGAAGACCCCAGGATTCCAGGGGTCAGGAAGAGAAGCTAAGGTTTTGCATCAGGAGAGGTCAGAAGCAACCTCAGTTTCAGTGGTAACCCCAGCTTTTTGGAGATGCCAGGACCATGGGACGACCACTAAGAGCAGCGGCAGGTGTGGAATGGAGTCAGCCTGGGCCTGCGAGATGAGCTGTGTGTGCCACATACGGCAGAGTCAGAGAAGTGGAGCTGCCGAAACCCTTTGGAGCCCAGAAGATCGTGAGTGAGTCCCAGGTGTCCAGCCGTGAGCTACTCGCTGGACTTAGGTTTTGTTTGAGAGTGCCTGATTCTTCCCTTTGAAATAAGACAGTACTTGTTTTGGATTTTACAGCAGCCCACAGTTAAGAGACTTTTAAGAGACTGTGAACTTTTAAGTGTTTGGACATTTTAAGGACTGTGAGGCTTTTAAGGTTGTACTGTCTTAGGTTGAAAAAAAAAAAGTGAATTTAATAAACTTGTAAAAATTATCTAAGAGAAAACCTCAGCAGTTGATTAACTGTGGTCTTACTGTCTACAAAGAGAAAGCCAAGAAAAAAATACCTTCAATCCCAGCATTTGAGAGGCAGAGTCATGAAGATCTAGGGCAGCCTGGTCTACACAGCAAGTTCTAGGCCATCTGGGGCCACAGGGAGACCCTGTCTCAAAAAGACCCTAAACAACACAAAGGACCAGGGTGAGGAGTGTGTGTGTGGGGTGGGGGGGTGGGGGGGGAGTGGCACATGCCTTTAGTCCCAGCACTCAGGAGGCAGAGTCAGGCAGATCTCTGTGAGTTCAAGGCCACTGTGGTCTACATAGTAAGTTCCAGACCAGCTGGGGCTATAGGGAGACCTTGTCTCAAAAAGACCAAAAATAAATAAATAAACAAATACATAAATAACCAAAAAGGTCAAATGATAGATGTTACTACATAACTAAAAGTTTAGCACAAAAATCAATAATATATAGTAAGTGTTCAAATGTTTTTTTACTGTAACAAGGAAATAATGTAACTTAACGAAGATTAATGAGAGAAAAATTAATAAATTTTTAAAAAGTGTGGGGGCTGGAGAGGTGGCTCAGAGGTGAAGTGTACTGGTTTTTCTTGCAGAAGACCTAGGCTAACAACTGTCCCTAACTCCAGTTCCAGGGAATCTGAGACCCTCTTCTGTCCTCTGAGGGCACTGCACCACATGGGTGCATTTACAACATACATGCAGACAATACATTCATACATATAAAATAAAATTAAGTGTGAGATGAGGAAGTCTGAGCTTTGTTGAGTACAGGATAATGATAACTGACCTCACACACTGTTTTATCATCCTTATAACTGAACACTAGGTTAAACAACTTATACTGTAGTTTTGCAAGTAGAGATACTGGGTATCAATCAGCCCCTTCATCCCATAAAACTGGAAATTTATCAATGTAAAATGTAACTGTAGTTAGAGAATGGCAATTATATGATTCAGCCATCAGAATGAAAAGAGTACTAGACAATCTTTTTTTTTTTTTATGTGTATGAATGTACGTCTGCGTGTAGGTTTGTGCACCTGTGTCGTGCAATGCCTCAGAGGTCAGAAGAGGGTGTCAGATTCCCCTGGAACTGGAGTTAAAGATGGTTCTCAGCTGCCATGTGTGTGCTGGAGATCGAACCCGGGTCCTCTGCAAGAGCAGTCGGCGCTCTTAACTGCTAGGCTATCTCTCCAGCCCCCCGACAATCTTTTTATTTAAAAAAATATATATAACCAAAGCCAGGTGCAGTGGCCCACGCCTTTAATCCTAGCACTCAGGAGGCAGAGGCAGGTGGATCTCTGTGAGTTCCAGGTCAGGCTGGTCTACAGAGTGAGTTCCAGGCCAGTTGGGGCTATAGGGAGACCCTGTCTCAAAAACAAAAAACAAAACAAAAACAAAACAAAAAAACCCACAGCAATAACAACAACAAGCTGAGCAAGCTGGGCATGGTGGTGCATACCTTTAATCCCAGCACCTGGGAGGCAGAGACAGGTGGATCTCTGTGAATTCAAGGCCAGCCTGATCTAGTAGTGAGTTCCAGGACACCTGGAGCCAAAGGGCGACCCTGTCTCAAAAAGACAAAAAAAAAAAAAAAAACCAAACCCAAAAAAAACAAACCAAAACAAAACAATTCAAAAACCTTAAAAATCAAAATAATATGTTAAGAACTTTATTTTAAAAATAGAAGATCCAGTTTTGAGTTTTCCCCTCTTTTTTTTCTTTTTGGTCTGAGTTGGGGTCTCCCTTTAATCCCAGCTGGCCTGGAGCTTGCTCTGTAGACCAGGCTGACTTTGAACCCAAGAGATCTGCCTACCTCTGCCTCCTGAGTGCTGGGATTAAAGGTGTGTGCCACCACCCCCAGCTGCTCCATTCATTTTTTAAAATTTTTTTAAAAATTTATTCTTTATGTATATGAATGTACCGTCTGGGTGCAGGTGGTCTGTGCACCTGTGTCGTGCAATGCCGCGGAGGTCAGAAGAGGGCGTCAGATTCCCCTGGAACTGGAGTTAAAGACGGCTCTCAGCTGCCATGTGGTGCTGGGGATTGAACCTGGGTCCTCTGCAAGAGTAGTCAGCGCTCTTAACCACTAGGCCATCTCTCCGGCCCCTCCATTCATTTTTAAATAATATCTGGGGGCTAGAGAGATGGCTCAGCGGTTAAGAGCGCTGACCGCTCTTGCAGAGGACCCGGGTTCAATTCCCAGCACCCCACATGGCGGCTGAGAACCGTCTTTAACTCCAGTTCCAGGGGAATCCGACACCCTCTTCTGACCTCCGCGGCATTGCACGACATGGGTGCATCAACCTACATGCAGACAGTACACTCATACACATAAAAAAAATATGTCTGATAACTATCAGTACGCCAAGGACTCTTTCTAAAGGAGTTAGGTAGCTTAAAGCCCATGTCTCAGGAAAGGGAATAATGGTAATGTAAAGTTTACATTCGGTGACCCCATTTCCTAAACACAACTAATGAAACTTTAGACATTTAACCCTCCATATGATGAATCTTAGCACAAAAAGAAGATCTCAATCAACCTAATTTCCTTTCCTGGGAACATGAACAGGAATTACTAAGATAATACTAAAGGTTAACATTAACCAGTCCTGAAGCCCTAAGCTATTAGGTCCTGACTCAGTAGGTAGGTGGCCTACCCAAGATTCCACACTCAAGACAAAATTACCGAGGGTCACAAATTCTAAGCAGAGACTGGTCCAGCACAGATGCAAGGAAATCCTAAGCAAGATCACCTGGTCCAACAGTCAGAGGCTTTGCTCCAAGACTGCCTTGCTTCCTGATGGCTTTCTAACTGTAACCCATGAATGACTTAACAAAACTACTCTTGTTTTTTTTTTTTTTTTTTTTTTTTTGTTTTTTTTATT
>VZQC01013084.1:32118-44491 GCA_009823505.1 Rhizomys pruinosus | reverse complement strand
TCTGCCCGCCTCTGCCTCCCAAGTTCTAGGATTAAAGGCGTGTGCCACCACGCCCGGCAACTACTCTTGTTTTTAAGATAATCTGAATGTGTTTCTCTTCCTTGAAATAAAAAATGTTTAAGTAAAACAGAAATAACAAAACCTAATCAAATATCTATGACATGATTACGTATATCTTATAATTACATAATATGTACTATTTTCCCAAAATGTTTTGCTTTAACTTGAGTATTTTGGGGTGTTCTCTAGGAACTGTTGAGTTAGTGGCTGATACTCAGCATGGGAATTTTTCTCCTTAGCTGGGGATCAGCATACATTTGCACGCAGACATACAAGTTTCTGAGATGTACTAGATATAAGAAATGTATCTAGAAGTTGGAGAGTAAACTGAATGGGAGCACAGAAAACCAAGAAAAACCTCAGTAGTCACTTAAGGTACATACCCTCTTTTTTTTTTTTGTCTTTTTGAGACAGGGTCTCCCTGTAGCCCCAGCTGTCCTGGAACTCACACTATAGACCAGGCTGGCCTTGAACTCACAAAGATCCGCCTGCCTCTGCCTCCCAAGTGCTAGGATTAAAGGCGTGCGCCACCACGCCCGGCTCAAGGTGCATACCCTCTTTACAGACAGCTAAATTCCTTTGACATCCACTCTGTGTGTGTGTGTAAAAGCAAAAGGAGCCACTGACCTTTATTTTCTTTTATATACTTTTATATACTTTGTTCTTTTATATACTTTGTTTTTAGTCTTTTTGAGACAGGGTCTCCCCTGTGGTCCCAGCTAGCCTGGAACTCACTATGTAGACCAAGCTGGCTTCGATCTGACAGAGATCTACCTGCCCCTGACTCCCAAGTGCTGGGATTAAAGTAAAGGTGTGCTATTGGTCATATATATGTATAATATATATATACATATATATATATATTATATATATATATATAATTTTTTTAGACAGGGTCTCCCTATAGCCCCAACTGGCCTGCAACTCATTCTGTAGACCAGGCTGGCCTTGAACTCAGAGATCCACCTACCTCTGCCTCGAGTGCTAGGATAAAAGGCATTCGCCACCACGCCCGGCTTAAAGACAGTTATTAGTGGGTGCTGGGAATCTAACTCTGGTTCTCTGCAAGAGCAGTTGGTGCTCTTAACCACTGAGCCATCTCTCCAGCCCCATTATTTATATAAAGACAGGCTCTTTTATTGGCCTGGAACTTACCAAATAGGCTATTCTGGCTAGGGAGCCCCAGGGCTCAACCTGTCTTTGCCTCCCCTGTGCTGGTAGTAGGTTCTGAGGATCAAACTCATGTCCTTTGAAGGCAAGCACTTTACTGAATGAGCTATCTCCACTGGTCCTGTCATCTACTCCCTATTGCTTCCCTTTTTCCAAATTTCTCTGCTACACAGGCTTTGAGAAAGGTAAATCACCTCACAATATTCATTTTATTATTTATCCTAGTGAGAGACAACAGTGGCACTTTACCCAACTATGGTAATACTGTTTCCCAAGGTACATCTCTAATACATTTCCAGGAGGAAGCGCTATTTATAAATTGATATATAAATATATGATTTGGACACTTATAAAAAGAACTCCTAGCATATTATAGCAATACAAATTAGGTGTTCCAAAAAGACAGTAATACATTAATAACTAATGTAGTTTCCTTTCAATTGCTGTGAGAAACACTCTAACCAATTCCAGCTTGGGGAGGAAAGGGTTTATTTGGCTCACATCTCCTGGGTCACAGTTCATAATTGAGGGAGCCCAACATAAGAACTCAGGGCAGGAACCTGGAGGCAGGAGCTGAAGCACAGGCCATGGAGGAATGCTGCTTACTGGCTTGCTCCCCTGGCCCATGCCCAGCCTGCTTTCTTATACTGTACATAACAACCTGCCCAGGGTGGCAACACCCACAGTGGGCTGGGTCCTCCCACATAACACAACAATCAAGACAATACTACACAGATGTGGCCACAGGCCAGTCCAATGGAGCCAATTCCCCATCTGAGGCTCCCTCAACCCAGGTGTGTCAAGTTGACACTAAAGCTATCCAGCACAATAACTATCTGGAAAACTAATTTAGAATCAAAGGAATACATGAAAAGAAACTCAACAAGACAAAATATAGCATTAAACAAACATGGGAAAGTGCTGAATTTCACTAGTAAGTAACAAATGGTACAATGAAGTAATCATCATAACTAGTGGTAACAGTTTTGCAGTGGTAAGAACCTATGTAGCTGAGGATATGATGATTAAACAAATTACTGATGGTAGTATAAAACTAATACAACCAATTGGAAATAAACTCAGCAATTTTAAAAGTTTCAATATTTTATTGTTATTTATGTGATAAGTGTTTTGCCTGCATCCAAGTGTACCACATGTGCAATGTCTGCAGAGGTCTCCTGGGACTGGAGTTACCAAAGGTTGACAGCTACCATGTAGAAGCTGGGAACCGAGCCCAGGTCCTCTGAAAGAGCAGGAAGTGCTCTTAACTGCTGAGCCATCTCTCCACCCCCACTATAGATGCTAATACTCTTTCCCCTCACAATTACTTTTCTGAGCCTGTTCTGAAAAAATTAAACACAGGAAAAGGTTATATACGACCTTCAAAAGGTGGTAATTTCTGTGGTAATATGAAGTATTTATGCCTAAAAGAAAAAAGAAAAGGGCAACAAAAGCTGCACACAGACTATAGACACAGGTATAAGAAAAACTGGAGTCGGGTGTGGTCGCACACGCATTTAATCATCCCAGAACTTGGGAGGCAGAGGCAGGCGGGTCTCTGTGAGTTCAAGGCCAGCATGGTCTACATAGCAATTCCAGGCCAGCTGGGACTAAAGGGAGACCCTGTCTCAAAAAGACCAAAACAAAACAAAACAAAACGACAACAACAAAAAAACTTAATAGTAATGAAAAAACTCAATTCATTGCAAGACCTAAGAATTCTATCAGAAAATCTGTTTTATAATTCAAGAGTCCTGGAAGACTGATCTGTATATAAGAGGACAGAAATTTTACTTAGGTAATGGAAATAACTAGAAACTATACTTGTGCTAACAGTGCTAATGCTGCATGGAAATCTATTTTAATAATGTTAATACAGTAAAGGTATGCAGGAACAGTAACACTGCCACAAAATTTAAAACAAGAATGAAAGCCAAGATTTGACAGAATTCAAAAGAAATAACATTGCAAGTATCCATCATTTATTTCCTAATATTTCAAGACACCGATGCTTAACTGATGCACAGAAATGGCAGGCAGAAAACAAATAAACGATATCATGACTGAAATGAATGAACAAAACAGTAAGTGTAAAAGCCAAAACCAAAAGAAAACAAAAGCCTATTATTCTTCTGCAATGGTTCTTAAGACTTCTATAATGGAAAGTTCAACAAAAAAAATTATAGAGTAATGCATTATATAAAATTCATAAATGGGCAAATCTTTAAAAGATTTAAATTGAACAGCCTATGCCAAACTGAATAGTGTTCTAGTATATTTGCTAAGAAAATAGTTCATGGGGCTGGAGAGATGGCCTAGCAATTAAGAGCGCTAACTGCTCTTGCAGAGGACCTGGGTTCAATCCCCGGCACCCACATGGTGGCTGAGAACCATTTTTTTTTATTTATTTTTTAATAATTTATTTATTTATTATTATTTTTGTATGTGTATGAATGTACTGTCTGCATGTAGGTTTGTGCACCCATGTTGTGCAATACCGCAGAGGTCAGAAGAGGGTGTCGGATTCCCCTGGAACTGGAGTTCTCCTGGAATTGGAGTTACAGATGGTTCTCAGTGGCCATGTGGGTGTTGGGGATCGAACCCGGGTCCTCTGCAAGAGCAGTTGGTGCTCTTAACCGCTAGGCTATCTCTCCAGCCCGAGAACCGTCTTTAACTCCAGTTCCAGGGGAATCCGATGCCCTCTTCTGACTTCCATGGCATTGCACGACTCGGGTGCACAGACCTACATGCAGACAGTACATTCATACACATAATAAAATAAACAAAATAAAGAAAATAGTTCATAAAACATTTAAATAACTTGACACCTGCAGATCACCTCTTCCCTCCAGCTTTGACATGGCGGAGTATGTACAGTGCTGCCCGCGGCCAATGTGCATCCCTCTATCTTATGCTGACCTTGGCAAAGCTGCCCAAGATATTTTCAACAAAGGGTTTGGCTTTGGGTTGGTAAAGCTGGATGTGAAAACAAAGTCATGCAGTGGCATGGAATTCTCAACATCTGGTTCATCTAATACAGACACTGGTAAAGTTACTGGGACCTTGGAGACTAAATATAAATGGTGTATGATCATAGAAAAATGGAATGGGCTGGAGAGATGGCCTAGCGGTTAAGAGCCCCGACCGCTCTTACAGAGGACCCGGGTTCGATCCCCAGCACCCACATGGCGGCAGGGAACCGTCTGAAACTCCAGTTCCAGGAGAACTCCAGCTCCAGGGGAATCCAAAACCCTCTTCTGACCTCCGCGGCATTGCGCGACACGGGTGCACAAACTTGCATGCAGACAGTACATTCATACATTAAAAAAAAAGAAAAGGAACACCAATAACACTCTAGGAACAGAAATTGCAATTGAAGACCAGATTTGTCAAGGTTTGAAACTGACATTTGATACTACTTTTTCACTAAACATAGGGAAAAAAAGTGGTAAAATCAAGTCCTCCTACAAGCAGGAGTACATCAACCTCGGCTGTGATGTTGAGTTTGTTGGGCCTGCTGTGTCCACAGCTCACCTGTTTTGGGTTATGAGGGCTAGCTTGCAGGGTACCAGGTGACCTTTGACAGCGCCAAATCAAAGCTGACAAGGAGTAACTTCGCAGTGGGCCACAGGACTGGGGACTTCCACACACTAATGTCAATAATGGGACAGAATTTGGAGGATCAATCTATCAGAAACTATGTGAAGATTCTGACACTTTGGTAAACCTTGCTTGGACGTCAGGTACCAACTGCACTCATTTTGGCATTGCAGCTAAATACCAGTTGGACCCCACTGCTTCCATCTTGGCAAAGGTCAATAACTCTAGTTTAATTGGAGTGGGCTACACTCAGACTCAGGCTCTGGTAGATGGGAAGAGCTTTAATGCTGGAGGCCACAAACTTGGGCTTGCTTTGGAACTGAAAGAAACCTCTGGGAAGTAATATCAGAAGATTTGGGCTTAATATATTTCCATGTGACCAGCAGGCTCACCCCCTCCCCCAGAAGGTGATCAAAACAAAGGATGATCTAAGAAGAGCTGTATTTTAAATATTTAGACAGTTACCTGTTAGCTGCTTTCTAGTTGAATTGGTTATCTAGTTATCAATGCTGCAGTCATGCAGTCATCTATATATTATTTAATGTATTTAACTGTTAAATGTGCTACCCACCAATAATGAAATAGACATTTATGAAAACCGTGCCATGTTTGTCTTTATATTACTTTTAAAATTGACTACTGCACTGAATGAGATGGATCAGTGGATGTTGAGATGAGGTTAAAGAATTTTTTTGTTGTTGTTAAATTCAACCATCAGTAGAATTATTTTTGGTAACCCAAAACATTACAAATTATGAATAAAACAAATGTATATAATTGGTGGCTCCAAGTATTTGCAGTTAAAGATTTGCCAGGTGGGGTCAAGTCTCCCAAGTATCTGGTTAACACTTTCCTGGTGAGCATTTTGCTTTTTACCTAAATCTGTGCAACCAAATTCCCTGCCTCCTTAGAATAATTATGAACTTTTTGAGACAATAAAATAAGAGGATACACAAACAAACAAACAAACAAACAGAAATAACTTCAGGTAGCAGCCAATCCATGTAACTCGCAGTAAAGATATATATTTAACTCCTGATTATACTGTTCTGAGAAAGGTCTTGCTCCCACACTATGTTACCTAGACTGACTCAGAGGCTCAAGTTATCTTCCTGCCTCAACCTCCTCTAGTAGCTGGCACACAAGCAGCAAACAACTGTGCTTACCTTTGGTTACACATACTTCTCAGTACCCTATGAAGTAAAGTTAAGGCTAGAATTTCTACTACAGTATTCTTTTATTTTGCTGTTAATTTACCCTTCTTTATTAAATTCAGTACTATTTGGGCTAGTACTGAAGACTAGACTCCAGAAAAATTAGCTACTTTTACAGCACCTCTACTGTTTTACAATCCTTTACTTATTTGAAGGATCTGAGTCAATGGTATGGTATTTGGCAGGTGATTCAGACTTACAGCTATAGCATGTCTATAGCTAACAGCCCAGCTTTAATTCAAACTGACTCCCTCCAAGAGTTTTCTGTGCCATGAAGAGTACAAACCTACTTGCAGACAGTACATTCATACACATATGAAAATAAATAAAATTAAAAAAAAATAGAGAATTAAAAAAATATATATGAAGAAGGGGCTAACTAACAGTGTTTCTGGACTGAACTCTCAATTCTCTGTACTAAGAATAGCTAGCTGGGCAGGGTGGTGGCCTTTAATCCTAGTACTCAGGAGGCAGAGGCAGAGGCAGGCAGATCTTTCTTTGTGAGTTCAAGGCCAGCCTGGTCTACAGAGTTAGTTCCAGGACAGCTGGGGCTACAGAGAGACCCTGTCTCGAAAAAGATTAAAAAAAAAAAGCTAGCTGGACAATGCTACACAAACCAAACTCTTTTTTTTTTTTTAAATAATTTTTTTTTTAATTTTATTTATTTATGTATGTGTGTGAATGTACTGTCTGCATGCAGGTTTGTGCACCCGTGTTGTGCAATGCCGCGGAGGTCAGAAGAGGGTGTCGGATTTCCCCGGAACTGGAGTTCTCCTGGAATTGGAGTTTCGGACGGTTCTCAGCCGCCAAGTGGGTGCTGGGGATCGAACCCGGGTCCTCTGTAAGAGTGGTGAGTGCTCTTAACCGCTAGGCCATCTCTCCAGCCCCACAAACCAAACTCTTTGAGCTCATTTCTTCACCAGGAAAGCAACCAATACCTACATTCTTTTTCTTTTTTTTAATTTTTTAATTTTAATTTTTATTTATTTCTGTATGTGTATGAATGTACTGTCTGCATGCAGGTCTGTGCACCCGTGTCGTGCAATGCCGCAGAGGTCAGAAGAGGGTCTCAGATTCCCCTGGAACTGGAGTTCTCCTGGAATTGGAGTTACAGACGGTTCTCGGCCGCCATGTGGGTGCTGGTGATCGAACCCGGGTCCTCTGTAAGAGCGGTCGGGGCTCTTAACCGCTAGGCCATCTCTCCAGCCCCCTACATTCTTTTTTTAACATTAAAAAAATTTTTTTTTGTATGCCCCTTTTCTAAGCCTAGGGAACAATCTGTGGAAGAGGGGGTATGGTAGAATGTAAAGGCTGTGACGGGGGTGAATGGTGAAACTACAGCAATATAGACTAGACACTTACTTGATCGACATGATTGTACACATGAGCCCCTCCAGCTGGATGGTGGGAGCCTTGTGCTGTGTGGGTTTGGGCATAGCTACTTGCAAACTGGTTTTACATGAAGGATGCTTGTACTCATAACTTATTATTTATTGTTAAAAAGAATGAAAGAAAAAAAAATCTGAAACACCCCCCCCCAATTTTTTTTTTTATGTGTATGAATGTACTGTCTGCATGTAGGTCTGTGCACCCGTGTCATGCAATGCCTCGGAGGTCAGAAGAGGGCATCGGATTCCCCTGGAACTGGAGTCAAAGACAGTTCTCAGCACTCTTAACCACTAAGCCATCTCTCCAGCCCAATACCTACACTCTTTACAGCTTCTAGAAATAAAACATTCAGCTAATTCAGTAAATAACGAATATGGTTATATTCCAGCTTGTTATTGCAACTCTCCAAGGCCTTCTACCCTTCAGGGAAGTTTGCACTCAATT
Source organism: Rhizomys pruinosus (assembly GCA_009823505.1). Classification (NCBI taxonomy): domain Eukaryota; kingdom Metazoa; phylum Chordata; class Mammalia; order Rodentia; family Spalacidae; genus Rhizomys; species Rhizomys pruinosus. The sequence continues at coordinate 36,614 of VZQC01013084.1, read as the reverse complement.
CAACTGTTCAAGTGTAGTTCTGGGACTACTAGATTACCTGAGAACTCTATGTCACTTGATTCCTTTGGCAATTCTCTGGGCTCCTGTGGAAGGGCACAGAACTGTGCTTGCCTCACATCATTCCTTACATATTTCACATTCGGTAGAAAAAAATGTTAAGTTGAAATGTTATAGAAGGGGCTGGAGAGATGGTTTTGCCGTTAAGAGCACTAGCTGCTCTTGCAGAGAACCCAGGTTCGATTCTCAGTACTCACATGGTGGCTAACAACACCTGTGATTCCAGTTCCAGGGGAATCAAACGCCTTCTTCTGACTCCGAGGGCACTGCATGACAACCCTCATTTCCCAAATTCTCTTAATATGTTCTAACTTTTAAGGAGTAGCATTGTATGAGCTGAAACAAACTGCAAAAGATCTGGTCTTTTAATGTCCAGATACTAAATGACTCTAGTATTTTACCGAAATTTCTAAATAATTAGTACCAACAACTGAAAAATATTTATGCCAAAGTCTGACTTTTTTTTAATTTTTTTTTTGTCTTTTTGAGAAAAGGTCTCCCTGTAGTCCCAGCTCCTGGAACTCTCTCTAGGTAGACCAGGCTGGCTTTGAACTCACAGAAATCTGCCTGCCTCTGCCTCCCAAGTGCTAGGGTTAAAGGCATAAGCCACCAGCCCAGCTAAAGTCTGACATTTTTTTTTTAGGCCAGACAATGGTTCGCTTCAGGAGGTTTTGTCATCTTGTGCCCACATAGAGAAAGTCTGACATTTTTACACATAAAGTTTAACTTTACTCTTCTTCCTTGTCCTTCTATCCTAATGGTTATCAGGATGAATTGTTAAACTGATCTACTCTTCTCAAGTGCTATACTACAGGTCTAGAAGTTTTTGTTTTTTTGGTCTTTTTGAGACAGGGTCTCTCTTTAGTTCTAGTTGGCCTGGAGCTCACTCTGAGGACCAGGCTGGCCTTGAACTCACAGTGATCTGCCTGCTTCCGCCTCCTGAGTGCTGGGATTAACAGTGTGTGTGCCACCATGCCCGGCAGGTCTATAAGTTTTTATTTTTTTATTTTTATTTTTTTTGGTCTTTTCAAGACAGGGTCTCCCTGTAGCCCCAGCTGTCCTGGAACTCACTCTGTAGACCAGGCTGGCCTTGAACTCACAAAGATCCACCTACCTCTGCCTCCTGAGTGCTAGGATTAAAGGCGTGTGCCACCAGGCCTGGCTAGGTCTATAAGTTTTTAAAGAAGCTTTTCAAGGGCTGCTGCTTTCATCCATATATCTGACTTTTCTTGTACATATCAAATAACAAATTTCATCTTTTTTTCCATGCACTGTTTGAAAGTACTGTGGTATAGGGCTAAGGAATCCCTCTAATAGCTCTGAGTTCTGATTCTACCATTAAAAAAATCATGACGGGCTGGAGAGATAGCCAAGCGGTTAAGAGCACCAACTGCTCTTGCAGAGGACTCAGGTTCGATCCCCAGCACCCACATGGTGGCTAAGAACCGTCTGTAACTCCAATTCCAGGAGAACTCCAGTTCCAGGGGAATCTGAGATCCTCTTCTGACCTCCGAGGCATTGCACGACACAGGTGCACAGACCTACATGCAAACAGTACATTCATACACATACAAAAAATAATAATAAAATTGAAAAAAAATTGAGGAAAAAAAATCATGACTACAAAAGTCTAAAAATAAAATGAGACAGGGGGCTGGAGGGATGGCCTAGCGGTTAAAAGTGCAGACCACTCTTGCAGAGGACCCGGGTTCGATCCCCAGCACCCATATGGTGGCTGAGAACCGTCTGTAACTCCAATTCTAGGAGAACTCCAGTTCCAGGGGAATCCGACACCCTCTTCTGACCTCCGCAGCATTGCACGACACGGTTGCACAGACCTACATTCAGACAATACATTCATACACATAAGAAACAAATAAATAAAATTAAAACAAATTTAAAAATGAGACAATATCTGTATTTCATGTGAGCTGTTATAAAGAAAAAATGGTGTCGGGTGTGGTGGTGCACGCCTTTAATCCTAGCACTTGGGAGGCAGAGGCAGGCAGATCTTTGTGAGTTCAAGGCCAGCCTAGTCTACAGAGCCAGTTCCAGGATAGCTGGGGCTACAGGGAGACCCTGTCTCAAAAAGACCAAAAAAAAAAAAAAGAAAAAAAAAAAAAAAAAGGCAAAGTTCTGTCCTAAAAGAAGAAGAAGAAGAAAAACCCAACCCTATTGTTTAGACAAGTATAACCATTGGATATAACACGAAAGTCTGGACTGGATCTCATACTGGCAAAAAACAACTGGTGTATAGGGTATTACTGGGACACCCAACAAAATTGTAGTATGAGTAAAAAAGTTAATTTGCTGATACCGTTAAATGTAATTTAAGAAGATGGTATGTTGACTCTTAGATATAAATATTAAAGTGTTAAGGGTTAGAGAAAGGGGCAAAAAGATCCATACAGTGGACCCCCAAACTAGTAACAAGGTGGCAGGAAGCAAATAAACATAGCAAAAAGATACAGTGAATTCAAATAAAATGTACATGGAAGTTCCTTATTCTCACGGCTTTCTGTACATTTAAAATTCTTATGCAATATGTAGAAAGCAGCAGCAGGATTCCCCCACTCACACTCCATTTTCTACTCCCCTTGCTGCAGCAATACCCTGAAAGGTGTATATGGTCCCCATATTCCTTTCTTCACCTTATCAAGGCAGAATTTCTTATTGCCAAACCCAGTGTCTTCTTGGCCCCCCTTTTCTGCACCATGCTGAACACAGGTGACCACATTCTCACCTTAATTTGTGGAACCACCATCTCCCAGGTTTTCCTTTTACCTTACCAGCTGCTGTGTTACAGTTGTCTTCCACTCACCACCCCTAATCACTCCTCCTTTCTCTATCTACATAAGCAGCCTGTGCCATTTGCCATCACCCTGAATTCTAGACTCAAATTTCTAATGTTAGAACATACCCACTTATCCGTAAATAAGCATATCCTACTTGGCTAGCTGAGATAGAGCTCTTTATTTGTGTCTAACAGGGTCACTTGCTATGTAGTTCAGATTGGCTTGCAGTTTGCGATTCTCCTGCTCTACTCAAGGAGAAAGACAACGACAGAATGAGATAAATGAAACTTTTATCTGAAAAGGGCCAGAGATATTACAAAGGGTTGGGAATACAACTAAGTGGCAGAATGTTTACCTAGCGTGTATAAGACCCTAGGCTTACTCTCCAGCAAGACCAACACAGAACACAACAGATCAACAAAAACCACACCAAATGCAAACAAAACAAGGAAAACTTCAGATTTATAGGGCCACACATTCTTTGTATGTTGTTTGTTATATAACCCTTTGGAAAGTAAGATCTGAACAAAGACTTGGAAGTAAAAACTACTGAGTCAAACAGATATTTGAAGGAAGTACTTTCCAGATAGTGGAGACATAACATGGAGGGAAAGCAGTAGCAGAAAATGAGGTGGGGGTTGGGGTAAGGAAAGGGGAAAAGAACAGGTTGAGCAGCTCAGACAGACCTTCACAGGGCAATAGAAGGACTAGACTCTCTCTGGGTCTCAGTTTAGAATGTTTAGTATACTGAGGCTGCTGTAACAAAATATAAATTAGGCAACTTAAAATCAGTAGAAATTTCTCACTATTCTAAGGGCTTGGCAATCTGTAATTAAGATATAGTTGGAATCTGGGCAAGGCCTACATTTTGATTCAAAGATCACTTTAGTGTGTCCTCAAAGGGAAGGAGCTGCTAAGGTCTCTTTCATTAAAAAGGGTTAAGACCTCTATTTATGAGGACTCGATACTCATAATCTAATCACCAAAATCCCTATTTTCTTTTTATTTATTTATTTATTTTTGTATGTGTATGAATGTACTGTCTGCAAGTAGGTTTCTGCACCCGTGTTGTGCAATGGCCGCGGAGGTCAGAAGAGGGTGTCAGATTCCCCTGGAACTGGAGTTCTCCTGGAATTGGAGTTACAGACGGTTCTTAGCCGCCATGTGGGTGCTGGGGATGGAACCTGGGTCTTCTGCAAGAGCAGTTGGTGCTCTTAACTGCTAGGCTATCTCTCCAGCCCCCAAATCCCTATTTTCTAAGGCTATATTACACTGGCAGTTAGGATCTCAGTATGAGTTTAGGGAGGAAATATGTTTTCAGACCACAGTAGAAGTTACTACAGATAGAACAGAGAAGTAACAGAGATTGGACCTATTTGTAGCAGGTTTACTTTGGCTAATGGACTGAAAACAAAAACAAAACAAAACAAAACAAAAACAATGAAGAATGGGCAGACCAGGCAGTAACATACTGCAGTAAATGAAAAGTTACGATGGCAGCCGGGCGTGGTAGCGCACGCCTTTAATCCTAGCACTTGGGAGTCAGAGGCAGGCGGATCTTTGAGTTCAAGGCCAGCCTGGTCTACAGAGCGAGTTCCAGGACAGCTGGGGCTACAGGGAGACTGTCTCAAAAAGACCAAAAAA
>VZQC01013084.1:18401-29292 GCA_009823505.1 Rhizomys pruinosus | reverse complement strand
AAAAAAAAAAAAAAAAAAAAAGTAGTGGTAACAGGCAGAACAACACACAATACTAACTACAGAGGGATGTCAGATATTGATAGTGTACTGACAGTGCAAAGAGGGTATCACTGGGGCTGGAGAGATAGCCTAGCGGTTAGGAGCGCCGACGCTCTTGCAGAGGACCCGGGTTCGATCCCCAGCACCCACATGGCGGCTGAGAACCGTCTGTAACTCCAATTCCAGGAGAGCTCCAGTTCCAGGGGAATCCGAGACCCTCTTCTGACCTCCGCGGCGTTGCACGACACGGGTGCACAGACCTGCATGCAGACAGTACATTCATACACATACAAAAATAAATAAATAAATTAAAAAAAAAATTAAAAAAAAAAGAGGGTATCACTGTGGAAATGACTGGCTGATGTTATATGTAGGTAGGAAGAGATGTCTCAGAAAACAGAAGCCAGAGAGAGTATTGAACAATCCATCACATTTTTGTCAACTTTAATATAAAGAGTAAGATGGCACTAGAAAGATGTATGTTGGCCTTTATGATATATAACCCAAAGCTGAGGACTGTTAGGGAGAATAATCTAAAAGTTAGGAAGGAGACTTATAGATATCATTCCCACTTCTAGAAACCGTGAAAAACCCAAACTAACTCAGGCACAAGAGCCAGGTTTCTATCAAAACCAGGAAGTAAAGATGTGCTAGGCCTGCTTGGCACATCTCAGCAAGTGGGAGGCCGAAGTAGGAATGTGAGTTTGAAGCCAGCCTGGGACACACAGGAAATCCTAAACAACACAGAAGAAATCCTGACAGATGAGAGATGGGAGAGGGAATGTCTGAGATTGCTTTCGTAGACGCTTGGTAATTCCAGAGGAGAAACAGAAGGGTATGAAGAGCAGTCGGGGAGGAGGATGGGGATGAGACTACGAAGTTAGAAATCTTATGACTGGAATGCAGGAGGTGAAGGTTCCAGGTCAGCCAGGAGCCATAGTGAGACCTGTCTCAAAACAAACTGATTCACTCAGTGTGTGAGTTTTGCTAGAATCATGTCAACACATACTGTTTGGGGTTTGTTTGTTGTTTAAAAAACTTTTTTTTCCCCCAGTATGATGTGGGGGGGTTGTTTTTACTGCTTTATTTTGTATTTCCCTATTAGGATCATTTCATGTTTATTGGCCAGCTGTATTTCTTCTTCTGTCAATTTGCTCATTTAAAATATCAACCGTTTTCCTATTTATTTATTTATTTATTTATTTATTTATTTATTTTGGTCTTTTTGAGACAGGGTCTCCCTGTAGCCCCAGCTATCCTGGAACTCACTCTGTAGACCAGGCTGGCCTTGAACTCACTCTGTAGACCAGGCTAGCCTTGAACTCACAAAGATCCACCTGCCTCTGCCTCCTGAGTGCTAGGATTAAAGGTGTGCGCCACCACGCCCAGCTTCTTTTTATGTATTTTATAATGCTTTAAAACCCCATTCTGCTCTTAGTTATTTACAAAAGTAACAAACATTTCTCATTTCAACAGTTCATTCTAACGCAATACAAGTCAGTAGACTCCTCCCAATCCCTCTGTACTATATTCTGGAGGTGCTGGGACACATCAGTCAGTATCTTCACTGTCTGGGAGTGCTTTGTGCGACAATGGTAGGGCAGATATGGCTTACAAAATAGATTAACGTTGATTTTTTTTTTTTGTCTTTTTGAGAAAGGGTCTCCCTGTAGCTCCAGCTGCCCTGGAACTCACTATATAGACCAGGCTGGCCTTGAATACACAGAGATCTGTCTGCCTCTGCCTCGTGAGTGCTAGGATTAAAGGTTTATGCCACCACGCCTGGATAACATTAATTTTTATAACCTATCCATTTACAGAAAAAGTATGGACCATACTTTTTAGGTCCCTGAACTGCTCAGCATTCCAAAAACATGGTAGGTATTTACCTTTGTTGCCTATTCACTGGAATAGGCTTCTATTTCCCCCAATGCTCCAGCCATTCTCCACCCTCCTCAAGGAGTCTATTATTAGGCCTCCTAGGGGCCTGCATAGATTTACATGCAAAAGATATTTCAAACTAAATCAGTAGCATAATCTTCTATAGGTTAGGGAGCCCAGTTCTAAGAGCTAATTGTGTTTACCTCTATGTTCTAGACAAACTAGGTTATGTATTTTTCTTTTCTTTTTTAAATATGTGCATGTGTATGAGTGCAGGTACGTATACATGAAGGTCTGAGGACAATCTTGGTCCTCCTCTTCTACCTTCTCATTTGCTGCTGAGTATACTAGACTAGCTGGTCCACAAGCTTCTGAAGAGTCTCTACCTTCTATCTAGCAGTAAGAGAGCTGGGGTTACAGATGTGTGGTACCACATCCCTCTTTATGTGGGTTCAGGGGATCTAAACTCAAGTCCTCAAAGATGTACGGCAAGTACTTTACCAACTAAACCATCTCCCCAGGCCAAATATTTTTCAAAAATAATTCTGAATGGAAACATAAATGATAGTGGTTCTATAACTCTTCACTTCTTTTGTTTTTTTAAAATATTTTATTAAGCAGCCCATGCCTTTAATCCCAGCACTCGGGAGGCAGAGGCAAAAAGATCTCTGAGAGTTCAAGGCCAGCCTGCTCTACATAGTGAGCTCCAGGCCAGCTGGAACTAAAGGGAGACCCTGTCTCAAAAAGACAAAAGAAAAAAAAATTATTTTATGTGTATGAGTGTTTTGCCTACATGTATGTAAGTGCACCATGTGCATGCAATACCTGCAGAGGCCAGATACCTGCAGAGGGTGTCAGATCCCCTGGAACTGGAGTTAGGGGCAGTTGTTAGCGGCCATGTGGGTGCTGGGAATCGAACCTGGGTCCTCTGGAAGAACAGCAAGTGTTCCTAACTGCTGAACCATGTCTCTATCCCCTAAGTTAATTTCTTTAAAACTTAGTTGATAATGCCTGCTCCTTATCACTCATTTGCACTTATTTGGAATATTCATGAATTATTTCTCTATAATTTCCTAATTTCTGTCTTTAGCAAAGACAAAAGTCCTTTCTGGGATAAATACTCCAGTGGTACTGATTTGTGTGTAGAGTACAATGATAATTATTTTACTAATGCCTTCAGAGTCAATGTAAAATGCAACTCAAGTGGGTGTACAGTTTTTTTGTTTTGGCTTTAATTTTCAGCATAAAATCTTCTATTCTCTTATGTTAACCAGCTCTAGTTTTTTGCCTACTTTTCCATTAAGACTTTAATTTACTTCACCAGTACTAGCTTCATCAAATGTATTTCTCAATTTAATTACTTACTGGTCCTTTAAATTTTTCTTAGTTACTAAATTTAATCAAGGTTGTGATTTGTTTGGTTTTCCTCTTCCCCATTTGTGTTGAGATTATTGCTAAGAATGTTGAGCCCACATATGCTTGCTGCATTCATTTTAGAATCCAGCTTTATGGATATATATTATCAATTACATCTCAGCCAGGTAAGGATTTTTTTTTCTAAAATGCATATGGAGCCGGGCATGGTGGCACACACCTTTAATCCTAGCACTTGGGAGGTAGAGGCAGGCAGATCTTTGTGAGTTCAAGGCCAGCCTGGTCTACAGAGTGAGTTCCAGGACAGCTGGGGCTACAGAGAGACCCTGTCTTGAAAAGACCAAAAAAAAAGCATATGGAAAGCTAAGCTGTCTGGTCAACTGTGTAACTTATTCATTATGTGCAGCTCAGTAACTATTTTAATAATGTGGCCTATAAACTATAGTTAGTCACATATTTAAAAATTTGAGGGGCTGGAAAGATGGCTCAGTGGTTAAGAGCACTAACTGCTCTTGCAGAGAACCTGGGTTCAATCCCTAGCACCCACATGGGGGCTAAGAACCATCCTTGACTCCACTTCCAGAGGAATCTGATGCACTCTTGTCTTCTGTGACTTTGCATGACATGGGTACACTCACATACATGCAGGCAATACACTCATACATATAAAATAAAAATATTTTAAAAATTTGAAAATATATAGTCATTAAAAATGTACAAGTAATAGAACATGATCTTTTGTTTAGGCAGACCTAGATTCAACCCAGTCTTATTTAGCCCTTTGCAAAATACATATTGGGGGCTGGAGAGATGGCCCAGTGGTTAAGAGCACCGACTGCTCTTGCAGAGGACACGGGTTCCATCCCCAGCACCCACATGGCTAAGAACAGTCTGTAACTCCAATTCCAGAACTCCAGTTCCAGGGGAATCCGACACCCTCTTCTGACCTCCGCGGCATTGCACAACAGGGGCACACAAACCCACATGCAGACAGTACATTCATACACATATAAATAAAAAATTTTAAAAATTAAAAAAAATTTTTATCTTCTCCCATCAGTAAAAGGGAAGTAACTTTCATGTACAAGATTATGAGGAAGAGAATAATGTAGTATCCTTTTTAAATTATTTATTTTATTTATTTATTTTATGTGTATGAATGTACTGTCCGCATGTAGGTTTGTGCACCCGTGTCGTGCAATGCCGAGGAGGTCAGAAGAGGGTCTCAGATTCCCCTGGGACTGGAGTTCTCCTGGAATTGGAGTTACAGATGATTCTCAGCCGCCATGTGGGTGCTGGGGATCGAACCCAGGTCCTCTGCAAGAGCAGTCGGTGCTCTTAACCACTAGGCCATCTCTCCAGCCCAAGAATAATGTAGTATCTTAATGAAATAATCTAAAATGCAGTGATTGTTTTATTTACAAGGATGCTCATTGCAGTATTTCTTTTTTCTTTTTACAGGGTCTCCCTGTAGTCCCAGCCGGCCTGGAACTCAGAGAGAGCTACCTGCCTCTGCCTCCCAGCTGGTGGGATTAAAGGCTCGTGCCATCACACCAAACTCCCAGTATTATAACTATGAAAACTTTAGAAACTCTCTAATTAGAAGAAACTCTCACAAACATTACATAGCCATTAAAATAAGCCAATAAAATAAATAGCATAAGAAAGTGCTTATTGTGTCAGGTTTAAAAAAAAAAAAAAAAAAGAAACGGATTTTTAGGGGGTAGGGGGGGCTGGTTTCGGTTCCCGGCTTTGGGGGGGCGAGGNAAAAAAAAAAAAAAAAAAAAAAAAAAAAAGCAGAATACAAAATTATTTTTATAATAAAATCTCAACAGTGTAAAAATCAAATAAAATTTAAAAAATATATATAGGATGGAAACATACTAAAGGGCTCACAGAAAGAAGTTAGTGTACAGTCTGAAACTGGAGGTTTTATTTTGTTTCTCATAGTTTTCTTAAACAATCAAGCATGATAATGCTACTGATGAGAATAGCAGTTATTTACCAAGACTTAGTACCATCTAGGTCCAATTCTGAGAGCTCATTGTACTAATACATTTAATTCTCATAACAGAATCAAACAAAAACAAAATAAAACCACACACACACACAAAAAAAAAAAAACCAACAAAAAAACAACAACCAAAAAAACCCAAACAAACCCTGAGATTCTGTAACTTGCCTAAGGTCACAGTGATAATAACAGAGGGTACCAAAATTTGAATCTCAGTAATCTGGCTTCTGTTTCTAAGGTGTATAATGCACAAGAATGTTTGACTTTATTTCAGAAAGCTAACCAATAAAAAGGCATATATCAATTCAATGCATGGTCTTGACAGTTACCAGCTTCCTTCCAGTACTGAGTTCAAATGGTTCCACTGTCATTGTCTTTTGGGAATAAGATGTGGCCACCATTCCTGTACAGTTCTTATCCTCTACAGAAAATTTAAAGACAAATTTTCATCCCCATTTCCTGTTTCGATATTAACAATGGGCACTCTTGAAAGTTAACATTCTTGTAGGGCGTGGGTGGTGCACGCCTTTAATCCTAGCACTGGGGAGGCAGGCAGGCGGATCTCTGTGAGTTCAAGGCCGGTCTGGTCTACAGAGTAAGTTCCAGGCCAGCTGGGGCTACAGGGAGACCCTGTCTCAAAAACACCAAAAAAAAAACAAAGAAAGTTAACATTTTTAGTTATTACACCAAACAACAGTACTTTAAAGAACACTACCTAGCTTGGAGTCTCAGAACTACCCAATCAAACTTGGCTTTCAGAGCCTCTCCTCACTAACCCCCACCCCAACTACTTAAACCACAAATCAGTGACCTTTCTCAGAAAGGCCTGTGTCCCACTAAGGTGCTCATTCGCTCTACCACCAGGTATTTACCAGCACCAGCTGAATAGGACCAAGAAAGATCCTCACCTGCTGGGGAAATTCACTCTCTCTAATCTATGTTCTTAAAAACCACATCAATTAATCAATCACTTTAATGCAACTTTTTCTTTCTTTTATAGGTAAGCCAAACTGTTTGAGGTGGGGGGGGTAAGGATTAGATTAATTTGGGGGACCAACATATGTTCAAATATCAACTGCAGGAAAAAGTATTCATTCTTTGTACTCTGGTAAACAAAAAGAATTTCAACTACTGCTGAGTTCTCTCTTCAGTTTATATTGGCTAAATTTATGTCACTGCACAGGTGATTTGATTTAGTTTCCTTTACAACCTGATTTCTTTTCCTAAAAGATGCAAAACTAAATACGGTTAGCAAATACGAAAAATTCCTTTAAATATCATGTGTTCAGATTTCAAAACAATTCAGTTTTTAGGAAAACTGAATCCATACCATGACTTTAACATTATATAAGAAAAATCACAGTCATGAAAACAATACCAAGTGTTGATAATGAAAAATTCACAGCTAGAACATAATTTTACCCAAAATCTTATTCTGTTCATATTATGCAATGACAAGATGGAGTGGAGGTAAAAGTACAAAAAAAAAGATTTTTATTGGTATTTCAGAGGGAGGAATTTAGTAATTCCTGACCAAAATGAAGATGGAGCCCCTTTTAGAAAAAAGAAAATTCTCCAACAGGCTTACATTAAATCCTTTAAGAAAAATCATACTGTCAAAGTATTATGTACTTATACACTGCATATGTCAAAGATTTTAAAAAGAAATCTGCACCCTGAAACTAATGTTTTTCTTTTGTAGTTCCAAGTTTTCAACAGGGAGGGCCATTCTCGAGAACAACTGGGATGCAGGGTAGCAGGTAAGTGGAAAACATAATCCTTTCCCAAAATACTGAATCCTCTATTTCATTCAAAACTTCCTTACCACTCTAATATGAAAGTTTTGATAGGGAAACTTAAAATGCAGGAGGAAATTTTGGTATACTAAAAATGAGCACATCTGGATCATCATTTTACAACCTGATCAGTTCCAAATACCAATTCCACAAAACATCTTCCAGTATCTTTAAAGGGGGAAAAAGTATTGTTTATGTCCTCATCAGTGAAGTCATCGTTTTAAAGCAGAACTACTAAGCTTAATACAATTGTCCCAATTTGTGGATAGCTTCCAACTTCACTTTCTACATTTTTATCTGCTAAGTTGTGACCAAGATAACAAATCGAAACTGTAAACAATCCTCGCAAAACCCACGGGATTTAAAAACAAAAAAACAAAACCAAAAACCAAAAACAACAGCAAACCTCTAAACAATCCGAGGTAATTTCTAAATGGAAGAAAGCAGTCTGATTGTGCTAACGGGTCTGTTCCTCAGCAGCTGTTCCCCGCTGGCGTGTATGGATACGAGTAGCAGAAGAGCAAAAGAACCCCACAAACCCAAGCAAAACCCGTAGTTACAAACACTACAATTATGTAAGCACAACGAGAGGCCAGTAGGCCTCAGGGCGCATGGGGTCAGCCTGAGTGCCGAGACAGGTGTGTGTGAGTCTCGGACCCCCGGCGGCGGCGGCGGCGGGACAAAGACCCACTCTTCCCCGGCAGCGCCGAGCGGCCTGGGGCGGCAGGAGCCCAGTCAGGGCCGTGGCTGCCGCAGCCCAGAGCCTTCAGGCGCCACGGCTTGACAAGCGGGGCCGCCCTTCCGCCCCGCGGCCGCCCATCTGCTCCACCCGATCTCCCGCATCCGAAAAGCCGCCACTGGTCCGGACCCGATCCCACAGGGCGCCCGGGGCGGGAGCTGTTGGGTTTAGAACCGCGCCGCCGCCGCCGGCGGGCTCCAAACGGCCGGGCCAGGGTCCCGGCGTCTCCGCTCAGCGTAGTGGGAGGCTTTAGAACCCCCTGGCTCCGCTCCCGCCCCTCCACTCCCGGCCGCGCACCCTCGGGCCACCTACCCGGTCCCACACCATCCCAGAGGCCTCCGGGCACTCGGGCCTTCTGCCGAAGCGGCGCAGCCTCCTGTCCGGGGCCTGAAATGGCTGCGGAACAAAGAGAATCTGGGCTCGGGTGAGCTCCGGTCCGATTGGCCGAGGGGCGGAGCCCGCCGCCGGAACCTTCGGCGGCGGTCGCCTTGGCAACGGCTGCGGGGCTGGGAAAACCGCGGCCTGGGCCTGTGGGCCTGTGGGCCTGCGTCCTGCAGCGCGCGGCAGCGGTTTCCCAAGTCGGCCCTGCAGCTGCGGCCTCGGCCTTGCAACGGGCTCAGGGATTCTCGCGCCCCCTTCCGCCAGCGTGCAGGCCCCAGGCCGTGGCTCTCAGACGCCGCTTGGTTTGGTGGGCCCCAAGTGAAATGGCTTGTATGTGTGACTGCCTAGGGACTGTGCAGGGCCTTCTAGCAGACGAGCGTACCCCCGCCAAACGTCTGTTCCCCAGTGAAGTCCCCAAGTGACAGCTGAGCCCTAGGAGCCACTGCAATGAGGAACACACCGCTTCTCCAATAATCTAATCCCAGCTTCTCTGTTAGCGTGATAGTACCAGGAGATACAAGAGGGCCGTCCGTTGCCTGCTTTAATGTGAGGTAGGCGTTGGAGGCATGCTGCATCTAGTACAAAGCTACTATATAAATCAAATGATATTATGTATAGATTTAAGTTTATATCTCCAGGTATGTATCTTATATAAAATTAGATTCTTGTGCTTAGAATTAAGCTCTTCTCTCCTACAGCCACGAAAAAAATGGATTATCTTTTCAAACTGAACATGTTTTAAAATGGGAGAGGTAGACATTTTTTTACCCAGTTGTAATGATGGTAATGAATAGATACAAAATAGTTCCCCTACCCATATATTATTTTAAATGTGCATAACAAAGTGGTCCTTAGTTCCTAAGTGATCCTGCCAGTGATAGTTTTTCTCACATGGTAAATCTATGTAAAATGCCAGCAGTTTCAACTGGCTTAATGTTATATATGTTTTGTTTAGGCAGTTTGTTGCCTTTCAGCACTTTTTAGAATTAAAAAAAGTTAATTTTTTACCAAGACAGCTTAGTTGTTAAGAATTTTTCACTTGTATTAGCAATGAACAACTAGTTTAACTAGAATTCTCAGAACAAAAGTTGTTTTTTTTTTTTGAATCACAGAAAAGTTGAACATAGCAAGGGAAAATGCTTCAAATAACTAAAATATACATATGATTTCAACATTTCCTAATGTTAACTTTATGGTAGTTGTGTGCTTGGAAAAAAGTTTCTGAAAAGGAACAGGTTCCTAAGAAAAACAACTTTGCACAAATCTTCATCTAGGGTAGTTTGGTATGTCTGCAAGAAAATGTACTCAGAATAAGTATATTGATCCTAACCACAAACAGATTTTTTTTTATTTAAAAGATATTTTAGAATAGAGACCAGTATAAGGTAGAAGATTGTGGTACCTCCAATCTACACTGCTAAAGATTTAAAATTTAAAATATTAGCAATATTTTTAAACTTTAAAGTATTAGCAAAGTGAGAGATATATAAGACCTATCTACCAATCAACTAATATGAATTCACCTTAATAATATTTTGGGAATAAATAAAGTTGACTGGAAGTGTGGGAGTTGAGTATTAATTACCATATGTAAAAGGATTTATTCCCTCAAAATCTTTTGAATGAAACAATTCTAAGTTATCAGATATTATAAAATTGAGATGAGGCAAATTAAGAATCTATTATTAAGCCGGGCATGGTGGCACACGCCTTTCATCCTAGCACTTGGGAGGCAGAGGCAGGCGGATCTTTGTGAGTTCAAGGCCAGCCTGGTCTACAGAGTGAGTTCCAGGACAGCTGGGGCTACAGGGAGACCCTGTCTGGAAAAGACCTAAAAAAAAAAAAAATCTATTATTTCATAAAGTTTATATTAAATGAGTGAAATGCAAATGAAACTGTTAACATAAAATGGTTCTGTGTAGAGATGCTTATATATAGATGGCCTTTGTCTCCAGCTTCTAGGCTAAGTAAAAAATACAAGCTGCTGGGCATGGTGGTGCACGCCTTTAATACTAGCACTTGGGAGGCAGAGGCAGGCAGATCTTTGTGAGTTCAAGGCCAGCCTGGTCTGCAGAGTGAGTTCCAGGACAGCTGGGACTACAGGAAGACCCTGTCTCAAAACGACCAAAAAAAAAAAAAAAAGAAAAAGAATATATTAAACGGCCTTAGAATGTAATGATAGTTTTTTTGACTGTCAACTGGATTCTCAAATGTTGATCATGAACAATATTGTATGTATTTTTATGTATAAACACATACAAGTGTGGATATTTTACAACATTCAGGAAGTAGATCAAAAAATGTATCCGTATGTATAATAAACATTCTTTGAATGCTCTAAAGTTTCAATGCAATTTTAACAAAAAACGTCCTCAGTAGGCAGTTTCCATATACAGGGGTGGGGGGCAACTTACTGGGAAATATCAACTTTATATTATGATTTTAATTGTTTGAATATTTATGTATGCTTTTGCTTTTGTAAATTCTATTAAAATTGGTGTACTTTATTCTTTTTTTTTTAATTTTATTTATTTCTGTATGTGTATGAATGTATTGTCTTCATGCAAGTCTGTGCACCCGTGTCGTGCAATGCTGCGGAGGTCAGAAGAGGGTGTCGGATTCCCCTGGAACTGGAGTTCTCCTGGAATTGGAGTTTCAGATGGCTCT
>VZQC01013084.1:0-17902 GCA_009823505.1 Rhizomys pruinosus | reverse complement strand
TTTTTTTTTTTTTTGTCTTTTCGAGACAGGGTCTCCCTGTAGCCCCAGCTGTCCTGGAACTCACTCTGTAGACCAGGCTGGCCTTGAACTCACAAAGATCCGCCTGCCCCTGCCTCCTGAGTGCTAGGATTAAAGGTGTTTCTTTTCTTTTCTTTCCTTCCTTTCCTTCCTCCCTTTCTTCCTCCCTTCCTCCCTAACTTCCTTCTTCCTTTCTTTCTGTCTCCCTTTAGTCCCAACTGCCCTGGAACTCACTCTGTAGACCAGGCTGGCCTTGAACTCCCAGAGATCTGCCTGCCTCTGCCTCTCTGCCTCTCTGCCTCTCTGCCTCTGCCCTCTGCCCTCTGGCCCCTGCCCCCTGGCCCCTGGCCTCTGCCTCTGCCTCTGCCTCCTGAGTGCTGGGGTTAAAGACATGTGCCACCATGCCTGGCAGGGAAAAACATTTTTTAAAAATAGTAATTTAGGGGCTGGAGGGATGGCCTAGCGGTTAAGAGCACTGACTGCTCTTGCAGAGGATCCGGGTTCAATCCCCAGCACCCACATGGCGGCCGAGAACCGTCTGAAGCTCCAATTCAGGAGAACTCCAGTTCCAGGGGAATCTGACACCCTCTTCTGACCTCCGCAGCATTGCACGACACGGGGTGCACAAACCTGCATGCAGACAGTGCATTCATACGCATAGGGAATAAATAAAAATATTTTAAAAAAAGAAGAAAAAAAAGTAATTTAAAAGAATTTAATTAAAATGTTGAAAGAAGGCAGTTATAGTCAATATTCAGGAATATGTAAGTAATCTTTCTCATGTAAAGCAAATCCTTATATAGTGCTTTAAATTATGACATGATATATTGAGGAGTTATTAACTGGGAAGGGATTAATTTCAAAGCTCTTTGAACTATTAATAACTTCTAGTTATTAAAATATAATTCTATATTAAATGGTCCACTCATACTTATGGTTCTGATAAAATGAATAGACATACTTTTTATTCTTCACAGTATACCCAGAAGTGCACATAAACAGAAAAAAAAAAAAAAAAGAAACAAGACTCTGAAAGGAGGAAGCAAACATACTAAGGAAAGACCTTGGGACCTGAGGAGTGACGTAATTGTCGCTCTGGGCTTTCCTTGGCTTCCTAGACTTGAAACTGAAGACTCAGCAACCTTCAAATACGGAGTCTTGTCAAAACACTGCTGTCTCTAGCAGAAGGGCATAGAATAGAGAAAACTTTCAGAAAAGAAAGGCTTAAACCAATAAAAAATATAGAATACAGTTGTGACCCCCACCCTCGTTAGGTCAACAAAGACCTAGTAGGGAGCCTAAGTTTCCACTCTTAGTAAGTTTAAACAAGGTGGTCCATCCCTTCTTTCCTAGGACGATGTCAGAGAGCGTCAGTTAGGAATGGAATTTTATCACTTTGGGCAGTAATGAGGGCCCACCTATCTTGAGTGTCCATGAAGTCAGCTGGGGACTTGGACTTCTCTAAGGGCAATGCTGGTGGTGTCTGCTCCCCTCCCCACTTGCCGTCCAGCGTTCTCTCAGAAGCCAGCTAAAGATTTTAAAAGATCCTAAATCGGGCGTGGTGGCGCACGCCTTTAATCCTAGCACTTGGGAGGAAGAGGCAGGCGGATCTCTGTGAGTTCAAGGCCAGCTTGGGCTACATAGTGAGTTCCAGGACAGCTGGGGCTACAGGGAGACCCTGTCTTGAAAAGACCAAAAAAAATAAAAAAATAAAAAAATAAAAAAAGGAATAAAGTACAAATATTGTACTTTACAATATGAATGAAATTTGAAAACACGCCAAGTAAAAGAAGTCAGTTACAAAATTCACATGTTAAATGATCATATTCATATGAAATGTCTAAATAGACAAGGATATAGAGACAGAAAGTGGATTAGTGGTTCCTAATTGTTGGAGGAGGGGTTGGTAAAGAGTGACAACTAGTAAGTATAGGGTTTCTTTTTGAGGTGATGAGAGTATTCCAAGATTTTTTCTTTTGAGAGTATTCTAAGATTTGATAATGAAGATTTCACAACCTTATAAATACACTAAAAGCTACTAAATTGTAAATTTTAGAATTTTACGGTGTACAAATCTCAATAAAGATGTTCTTTTAAATAAGACGTGAAATGTTAAGTAGCATAAAGCTACTTAGATATCTATGGTGAGACATATTCAACTTCTTTTTTTTTTTTTTGGTCTTTTTGAGACAGGGTCTCCCTGTAGCCCCAGCTGTCCTGGAACTCACTCTGTAGACCAGGCTGGCCTTGAACTCACAAAGATCCGCCTGCCTCTGCCTCCCAAGTGCTAGGATTAAAGGTGTGTGCCACCATTACCAGCCATAATTCAACTTCTAAAAATTAAAAACAAAGAAAAAAATATGGAAATCAGGAAGGAAGAAATGGATCCCGGCCTATAGGAGGAAAACTGTATGATTGAAAGTGGATTTTATATCAGAAACCCTGGAGACCCAAAGGAAGGGACACACATCTTACAAGTGCTATGAGTAAAAAACTGCCTGTTCAAATCCTAAACCCAGTAAAAGAGCCTTTAGGAATGAAGGATAAAGATGGCATTCTCAGATGAAGGGAAGCTAAGATATTTTGTCATCAGTGGGCTTTATGTGAAAGAATGGCTAAAGGAAGTTCTTTAGACAGAAAGGAAATTATAAAAGAAGGGATAGGAGCCGGAGAGCTGACTCAGTGGTTAAGAGCGCTCAGGTTTGATTCCCAACATCCACATGTAGCTAACAACAATCCATAACTCCAGTTCCAGGGGATCCAACACCCTTTTATGGATTCTGCAGGCATTGCATGCACATGGTGGCACTTACATATATGCAGGCAAAACATTCATACACAGCAAATGAAAATAATAAAATATTAAACAAGAAATAATTGAAAAGAAAGAATGTAGGAGACTTGAGAACCAAGAAGTAAGATATTAAGGAATAAAAGGTAAGTGCAATAATGCAATACAAATTATCATAATCCAGGGCTGGAGAGATGGCCTAGCAGTTAAGAGTGCCAACTGCTCTTGCAGAGGACCTGGGTTCGATCCCCAGCACCCACATGGCGGCTGAGAACCGTCTTTAACTCCAGTTCCAGGGGAATCTGACACCCTCTTCTGACCTCCAAGGCATTGCACGACACGGGTGCACAAACCTACATGCAGACAGTATATTCATACACATAAAAATATTTAAAAAATGTTAAAAAAACAAATTACCACAATCCACCAACATAAAACAGATAACATGAATAGCCCTGTAACTTTTTTTTTTTTTCTTTTTCGAGACAGGGTCTCCCTGTTGCCCCAGCTGTCCTGGAACTCTGTAGACCAGGCTGGCCTTGAACTCACAAAGATCCACCTGCCTCTGCCTCCCGAGTGCTGGGATTAAAGGCGTGCACCAACACGCCCAGCGACCCTGTAACTCTTAAGGAAATTGAAATAATAGTTTAAAATCTTTTTGAAAAAAGAAATCTCAAAGTTCAGGTAGTTTTATTGGAGATTTGCTGCAGGCATTTAAAAAAAATAACACAATTGTAATTATACACAATCTTCTCTGGAAAAGTAGTGTTGGAAGGAACACATCTCAACTTATTTCAGGTAACCACTCTTCTCTTGATACCAAAATCAAATACAGTATAGAAAAGAAAACTACAGACCAATTACTTCTTAAGAAAATTACCTAAAATATCTTACCAAATTATTAGCAAACAGAATTCAGCAGTATGCAAAAACAATGATACACCATGAGCCAGTGTGATTTATTCCAGGGTCTCATGGCTTGTTAATTATTAAACCAGTTGACATTATGAGCCATTGGTTGAATACAAATGAATTCACAATGGCATATCACTACATACCTACCTGCAAATGGCTGGAATTGAAAACATAAGCATTAACAAAAAATTGTCGACAATTCAGAGAAATGGAATCATTCAAACATTACTATTGGGAAAAAGCTAAATAAATATGACTACTATTTGGCTCTAGCAATTGTACCCTAAAGCACTTATCATACAGAAATGAAAACTTATTTTCACTTAAAAGCTATACATGAATGCCTATGACAGTGATTTGTAGTAACTCAAAATTGCAGATACCTTCAATGGGTGAATGAAGAGCTCTGTTTTTGAATGGGGTTGGAGAGATGGCTCAGTGGTTAAGAGCACTAGCTGCTCTTGCAGAGGACCCGGGTTTGATTCCCAGCACCACATAGTGGCTAATAACCATCTATAACTCCAGTGCCAGGGGAATCTGACTCCCTCTTCTGACCTCCATGGGCATTGCACAACACAGGTGCACTTACATACATTCAAGCAATACACTCAGATACATACACAGGTATGCAAATAATAAATAAAATATATTTTAAAAACCTCTGTTTTTGAAAACTGATAAGCAAACCCAGGGCCTCATGCATGCAAGACAAACACTGAACCATTGAGTTGTGTCCCCAGCAAGGTAAACATAAAGAAAATGGGGTACATCTATGCCGAGGAACACTATTCAGTAATAAAAGGAACAAACTATTGATATAAACAGTAGGTTGGATTAATTTCTAGAAAGTTAGGTGGGGAGAGGATGTCTTTCTCCATAACCTTTGACTTCTTAGTCTCCACTAGATCCTTGCCATCACCTTAGAGGGTGTGAGAGAAGTCAAAGTAAAAACTTCCATAATTAAACTTAACATTATTAATAGATAAGAAAGAATGAGATTCCATCAATTGCAGTCTTTTAAAGTCAGAGGCAGGCTTCACTCACATATCTTAGCAGAGAAGTACATCTGGGAGTGGTCCTCCAAAATAAAAAGCAACTTGAATGACTGGACCAGGGCTTCTTATTAACTGGCATCTGGTGTGACAATGACAACTCAGGAAGCTATAAAATGTCTATTACAAACTGCAGATTTACACAGGATGCTTTGTCAGCAGCATTGGCTGAATCCAGTTAATGTCCTGCCTAAAATTTCTAGTTATTTGCAGTTTCAAACAAGCTAAGAAGACAGTATGTCATTTACAATTAGATTTAGCCGCAAGTGACAGAAAACAATCTGTAAATTTCTCATGTCTGTTTATACCTGGTCTGGAAGCTTCCATTGTGCTGCATTTCCATGCTGAATTTGAAGCCTCTTTCTTATGGTTCAAACTGTATGCCCATATTTCAACTTAGACATTCTAGCCTTTGGAAGGAAGAAACATAAGGAGAGATAGGTGTTACTCCATTTAAACAAATGATTTATGTGTTTAAGGGACCCCAGTCTAGTAGTAAGAACAGCACCACTTTTATTTGCCATCTGCTAAAGTGTTATCTCATGTCATGGTATCACAGCTTTTAGGCCTGCCTGTAATTCAAAGTACTTGATTTCTTCTCCAGTACAAGACCTGCCTCCCCGAAACTGGATCATGTCATACATCGGATTAGAAACTCCTCAAATCAAGCATAGTGGTAAATACCTGTAATTCTAACTTTGGGAAGGCTAAGGCAGGAGGAATGTGAGCCACACAGCAAGTTCAAAGTCAGCCAGAGCCACATAGCAAGACCCTTTCTTTTTAAAAAAAAAATTATTTATTTATTATTTTTTATGTGTATGAGTGTACTGTCAGCCCCTGTTTTTCTTTTTTTAAGAAAGGGTCTTCCGGGGCTGGAGAGATGGCTCAGCGGTTAAGAGTGCCAACTGCTCTTGCAGAGGACCCGGGTTCGATTCCCAGCACCCACAAGGTGGCTAAGAGCCGTCTATAACTCCAGTTCCAGGGGAATCCAACGCCCTCTTCTGACCTCAGAGGCACTGCATGACATGGGTGCACCAACCTACATGCAGACGGTACACTCATACACATTAAAAAAAAAAAAAAAAAGAAAAACAAAACAAAAAATAAAAAGAAAAACAAGGGCTGGAGAGATGGCTCGGCCGTTAAGAGCACCAACTGCTCTTGCAGAGGACCCTGTTTGATTCCCAGCACTCACATGGCGGCTAAGAATTGTCTTTAAGCTGGGCGTGGTGGTGCTCGCCTTTAATCCCAGCACTCGGGAGGCAGAGGCAGGCAGATCTCTGTGAGTTCAAGGCCAGTCTGGTCTACATAGGGAGTTCCAGGACAGCTGGGACTGCAGGGAGACCCTGTCTCAAGAAGACCCCCCCCAAAAAAAGAAAGAGAGAAAAACAAATAAACAACCTTAAACTCTTCTCCAATACTCCTCCCTAACCTCTTCTGGCTGACTAGGCTCTAACCCTGTTTAATACATTCTCTGCTGACAAATTTACTGTCTTACCTTATCAGACCCCCAAGTATCTGAATATCTTACCTCCTCAAACACTATAAGTCTTGCTTGACCACCTTATCAAATCCTCTTATCTTCTTACCTTGCTTAATTTTATTTGGCGTACTCATCTGTATCTTCAGTCATATTCTTTTATGTTTCTTCATTAGGGTGGTAACTTTCTTATAACTTCATTTCTTACAGTTACCTCTCTAGTAGTAAAAACAATGCTGGGCATAGAGTAATAGGTACTCAGTAATAATGAATGAATCAGTAGGTATAGGTGGATGGATTACTAACTCATTGAAACTAGTGGTAGTTTCTGACTGGCTGAACATTGTTTCCATGTTCACTAAGCAACCTGATTAGAATTTAGCTTCCAATATAAATTTAATTATGGAAGAAAAATGTTTTCCAATTATGTTTGGGCACTGACTGACATGCAAATTTTGATGCATATATCTCTCCACACCCTCAGTACTGGGAATAGAACCTGAAGCATTTTGCATGCTAGGCAAGCACTGAGCTACACCCCCAGCCCCCTCATCTGTTTAGTGGGAGTTTTCTCCTAAGATGTGAATCCATGTTGATGGTCTTTCCAGGTGACCCCAGTCTTGCTGGGAAATTTTTCTTGAAACATCAGTAAGAGCCCTCAACCTTGTATTGTGTAACCCTATTTCAAACTGTGGGGCTCTGTCTAGAGCCCGATCTGTTTCTTTTGTAATATTTCTAGGTTTATTTATTTTATTTACATGTGCAAATGTGTCTGTGAATGTTTGCTGGGTATGTGCGGGTGTCTGTGAAGGCCAGACGGGGCATCAGATCTCCTGGACCTGCAGTTAAAGGAAGCTGTGAGCTGCCTGATGTAGGTCCTGGGATCAGATCTCAGGTCCTTTGGAAGAACAGCAAGCATTCTTAACTGCTGAGTCATGTCACCAGCCCCCCCCCCCAAGTTTATTGCAGCTTCAACTCATAAAACTTTTGAGAAATACATTTGTCACAATTTGCCATTTAAATAAAGCTTCAATTTCTTTTTATCTTCTTTATCTTTAAGAAGCAGTGAAGTAGAGGTTAAAGGCAAAAACTTAATGCCAGGCATATCTAGGTCAAACCCTGGCTTTGCCATCTTGGAGTTGTCAATTAGCCTCTAGAAAACCTTGGTTTCCTCATCTGAATGAAGAGACTAGTAATAATAACCACCTAGGGGTGGTGAGAAGATTAGATGAAACCATGCTTGTAAAGTTATCATCACTCAATAAATGCCTGCAATTTTTACTATTGCTAATGAGTAACGAGTGACTCAGTAGGAGAGTTAAGGATAATGCCCGTTCTAACATTACTAACAGTAAATGTGGACGCATGCAGTTTCTTTAACATTTCACGTCTGCAGTCATCTTTCTCTAGTTCACTTTATGCTTGTAACTTTTGTTCTATTACATTTATTTAGTGTGTCTGTGTAGCCAGAGAACAATTTGCAGGAAACGGTTCAATTCTTTCCTTTTACCATGCAGGGTGAGGGAATAAATGGATCATCAGGCTTGGAGGCAAGCACCTTTATCAAGCCATCTTACTGGTCCTAGAATTGAATTTTTGGCATTATTTATAGAAGCTGTGCTGCCGGGCATGGTGGCGCACTCCTTTAATCCTAGCACTTGGGAGGCAGAGGCAGGTGGATCTTTGTGAGTTCAAGGCCAGCCTAGTCTACAATGTGAGTTCCAGGGGCTACAGGGAGACCCTGTCTGGAAAAGACCAAAAAAAAAAAAAAGCTGTGAAACGATGTTCTGTATGTAGTTTTGTTTCTTAATTTGACGAAGACAAAAAAAAGTATTTGTGTGGGTATAGAATTTTGGGTTATCAGTTAACATTTGGAATAAAGTAAAAATTAAATTTATATTGCCGGGCATGGTGGCACACCTTTTATCTTAGCACTCGGGAGGCAGAGGCAGGTGGATCTTTATGAGTTCAAGGCCAGCCTGGTCTACAGAGTGAGTTCCAGGACAGCTGGGACTACAGGGAAACCCTGTCTCGAAAAGACAGAAAAAAAAATTTATACTTAATTCCATTGATAATTTAAAAGTCATTGTTAGCCGGGCGTGGTGGCGCACCTGGTCAGCCTGGTCTACAGAGTGAGTTCCAGGACAGCTGGGGCTACAGGGAGACCCTGACTTGAAAAGACCAAAAAAAAAATAAAATAATAAAATAATAAAAAAATAAATATAAGTTATTGTTATTGTATTATTATAATTGAACTAAATAAATTGCCATTTTTTATGTTTTGTTATGAGAATACTGCACAAAATTAATTTATAAATGAAAACTGCAGCTTTAATAAACCAGAGACATGGGTCCAATTCCCAGCACCCACATGGCAGCTAAGAACCATCTTTAACTCCAGTTCCAGGGGAATCCGACGCCTTTTTCTGACCCCCTCGGCATTGCACAACACGTGTGCACCAACCTACATGCAGACAGTACACTCATACACATAAAAAAATAAAATAAAATAAACCAGAGACATTGTTCCCAGAAAGATTTATGTTTTTAAATGAGATTATCATAGCAAAACTTTGAGATTTAAAAATTTCAAGAGCCGGGACTGGAGAGATGGCCTAGCGGTTAAGAGCGCCGACCGCTCTTGCAGAGGACCGGGGTTCGATCCCCAGCACCCACATGGCGGCCGAGAACCGTCTGAAACTCCAATTCCAGGAGAACTCCAGTTCCAGGGGAATCCAACACCCTCTTCTGACCTTTTTTTTGCACGACACGGGTGCACAGACTTGCATGCAGACAGTACATTCATACACATGTGGAAATAAATAAAATTAATAAAAAAAAAATTCAAGAGCCAGGCATGTCTTTAAACCCAGCACTCTGGAGCCAGAGGCTGGGGGATGTCTGTGAGTTTGAGGCTAGCTTAGTTTACATAGAAAGTTCCAGATCAGCTGGGATAATAAGGAGAGCTTGTCTCAAAATAAATAAATAAATAAATAAATAAATAAATAAATAAATAAATAAATAAAATAAAAAAAGTAAGGAGGCAGTGTGGTGGCACTCACCTTTAATCCCAGCACTCAGGAGGCAGAAGCAGGTGGATCTCTGTGAGTTCAAGGCCAGCCTGGTCTACATAGCAAGTTCCAGGCCAGCTGGGACTAAAGGGAGACTCTGTCTCAAAAAGACCAAAGGGGAGAAAAAAAAAAAGTCTTAAAATCACGTGGTGTCTACCATCCCCATGGAACTATTTTATAGGCTATAGGGAGACAGACCCTGACCCTGTCTCAAAAAAACAAACAAACAACAACAACAACAACAAAAAACAAGCTTGAGGTAGAAAGCAAGCAAAAGCAATAAGAAACCGTGTTTATGAATTTTAATTTTTGTGATAGAAATTCAGGCTCTTTGACATCCCATGCATTCACAAAATCACAAGGCCTTTGTAATATAAATTCATGTTTTTAAAGCTTTTTTTTTAGCCTTTTTCCTCGTAGCCTGCTGTCCTGGAAGTCACTATGTAAACTAGGCTAGCCTTGATTCCCGCCTAGCCTCCCTGTGCTGCGCCACCACTGCTAGCAGTATTTAAAACTTTGGGGGGGGGTATTTTTGAGATAGGGTCTCCTTTTAGTCCCAGCTGGCTCGCTCTGTAAACCAGGCTGGCCTTGAACTCACAGAGATCTGCCTGCCTCTGCCTCCCGAGTGCTGGGATTAAAGGCGTGCACCACCACAGCAGGCTGTATTTAAAAGCAATTAAAGAGTTCCTTGTGAGGTTTTCTCCTGTTACTCTGGAGGTGTGTGCAAGCGGGTCAGCTCCCCCTCTTTCCTGTACTTTTAGCTCGATTTTGATTACATTTTTCAGCTGTTGCCGCTGTTTTTCCTTAGTAGTCACTGTTCTTCTTCTTTTAGCAGTCATTAGATTGGCAGTTTGTCAAAAGACCGATTTATTATGCCTTTCCTAGCACTTCTGTCAGAGAATATTTAAAGGATTGGAAATGGGACCGACTCTTCTCTACCTGCAATGGAAGCGGTAAGTTGTCTATACTGGTGATGGAGAAAACAAAATGAAGCAGAATAACGCCGCCGCCATTTCACAGGGCTTGCCTTCACACGTGAGAGATAATGTATCTCATGTTCCCTCAGTACTAAACAAAAGGAAAGCTTTCTAATCTTGAAATATGATTTTCTGGGGACATATTTTCATATAGAGGAAAAAAAGCACTAGGAAACTTAATTATAAACATACATGCTGGGCTGGAGAAATGGCCTAGCGGTTAAGAGTGCCGACCGCTCTTGCAGAGGACCCGGGTTCGATCCCCAGCACCCACATGGAGGCCGAGAACCGTCTGAAACTCCAATTCCAGGAGAACTCCAGTTCCAGGGGAATCCGACACCCTCTTCTGACCTCCGTGGCATTGCACGACACGGGTGCACAGACTTGCATGCAGACAGTACACATACAGAAATAAAAAAAAAAAAAAGAACATACATGCTAATTAGAATCTAAAAAATTGGGCCGACCCGATGGCTCAGTGGATGAAGGCTTTTGCTTTCTCCACAGGAGATCCACGTGGTGGGAGAGAAAAGACCTCTGCAGGTTGTCCTCTGACATCACATGTACACACACACACACACACACCCATACACACATGCACACACACACACACGTGCACGCACAGTCAACCCATCAGTAAATGTAAAAACAGAATCTAAAAAATAAAATGAAAATATTAACAATAGCTGTGACTGATATATTCATATGTTCCCTATGTTCTCATTAACCTTTTCCTCCATGCTTGTTGGCATGGTTATGCTAATTTTTCCTCAGATGATTTGTGTGATTTCTCAGAAGCATATTCTGATATGTGGAGTGAATAATTGTATTGGCACTTATGATACTGGAATTTGGAGTGCTGAGGAAGCAGAACACCATCACACTACCGTATCAGGGATTTACCATGATTCTTGTGTAACTGAAGTTATTTCCTCCCAAAAAATTGTTTATTTGATTTTAGCTAAAAGGCTGAGAAATTATCAAGCACTTTCTTACAAACCATCCCGTATCTTCCCGCCCCCTCACTTTAAGATCTGAGTATGATTAAGGCTCATTTTACTGCTGCAATAAAATCTATACAGTTTATAGATGTCTGTTCAGTTTTCTTTCATGGGAAACAAGAGTACTCAGTACAATAGGATCTGAAGAAGGAAGGCTCGAAAATGAAAAAGTTAAGGTATAAATACCTCTAAGTCATCCTGGTCAACTTTAGCTGGAGAAAATACATCAGATTCTCAGTTTGAGTGTTGTGAACACATAAGGCAGGCAAACAGCAGTCCCTGGAGCAGCAAGGCTGTGAGAGAAGGGAAGCTCTGTGAGGAGAGCCTCTGTAGAGCAGAGATTTCATCCTACTGGGATAGGAATAGGCTCAATTTAGATATTTGGGGGAGGGGGTGGAGAGAAAGCAAGAAAACCAGACTGACCCACTAGCTTAACCAAAAACTTAACTTAGTGAAAGTACACTGTTTCAAGGCCAAACTGAACACCTATTCTTGAGCTGAGCATTGAGCTAGTGTGGTCCAAAATGGACCACACTAGCTCAATGGACCACACAGCTGTCTTGTATACCTAAGGGTTACATCAGTTGCTCTCTCTCACTTTTTTTTTTTTTTTTTTTTTGTCTTTTCAAGACAGGGTCTCTCTGTAGCCCCAGCTGGCCTGGAACTTACTCCGTAGACCAAGTTGGCCTTGAACTCATAGAGATCTGCCTGCCTCTGCCTCCAGAGTGTTGGGATTAAAGGCATGCACCACCACGCCCAGCCTAAGACCTTTTCTAAACTGTCCCCTAGCCTGGATAAAAATAAAACATGAGCCAGGCGTGGTGATGCATGGCTTTAATCCCAGCACTCAGGAGGCAGAGGCAGGGGGATCTCTGTGACTTCAAGGCCAGCTTGGTCTACAGAGTGAGTTCCGGGCCAGCTGGGGCGGCAGGGAGACCTTGTCTCAAAAACACCCAAAATAAATAAATAAATAAATAAATAAATAAATAAATAAATAAATAAATAAATCATGAGATAAAACATTTTTAAAAACAAAAACAGGGGTTGGAGAGATGGCCTAGTGGTTAAGAGCGCCAACCGCTCTTACAGAGGACCCGGGTTCGATCCCCAGCACCCACATGGTGGCCGAGAACCATCTGAAACTCCAATTCCAGGAGAACTCCAGTTCCAGGGGAATCCAACACCCTCTTCTGACCTCCGCGGCATTGCAGGACACGGGTGCACAAACTTGCATGCAGACAGTACATTTATACACATACAAAAATAAATAAAATAAAAAATAAAAAAACAAAAACAAAAACAAAAAACACAAGTAGATGAAGAGACATAATTGTACATAAAGACATTTCTCAAATTATATAAGGATTTAGCATATTCCCATCAACAAAGAATGCTTTATAGAATTTGATGAAATTATTCAAAGAATATTTGCCAAATTAAGTGAGCAAAATTATCAACTAGTGTTTATTTATTTATTTGGTCTTTTTGAGACAGGGTCTTCCTGTAGCCTCAGCTGAGCTAGAAGATGCTCTGTAGACCAGGCTGGTCTTGAACCCACAGAGATCCACTTGCCTCTGCCTCCTGGGTACTGGGATTAAAGGCATGTGTCACCACACCTGGGTTAAATAGATTTATTTTTTGGTCTTTTTTGAGACAGGGTCTCCTTGTAGCCCCCACTGGCCTGTAACTTGAACTCACTGAGATCAACCTGCCTCTGCCTCCCAAGTGCTGGGATTAAAGGTGTGTGCTCCAATAGTATTTTTATTTATTTTTTTTTAAATTTTATTTATTTTTGTATGTGTATGAATGTACTGTCTGCGTGCAGGTCTGTGCACCCATGTCGTGCAATGCCGCGGAGGTCAGAAGAGGGTCTCAGCCGCCATGTGGGTGCTGGGGATCGAACCCGGGTCCTCTTCAAGAGCAGTTGGTGCTCCTAACCGCTAGGCTATCTCTCCAGCCCCTCCAATAGTATTTTTAAAGATAGTTTTAAATTAAAATCTTTTTTTTTTTTTTTTTGGTCTTTTCGAGATAGGGTCTTCCTGTAGCCCCGGCTGTCCTGGAAACTCACTCTGTAGACCAGGCTGGCCTTGTTAAAATCTTATTTGTATATGTGTGAGTGTTTTGCCTGTAAGTATGTAAGTGTACCATGTTTATGCAATGCCCACAGAAGCTAGAAGAGGGCATTGGATTCTCTGAAACTGGATTTAAAGATGGTTGTCAGCCACCATGTATGTGCTAGGAACCTAACTTTGGTCCTCTGAAAGACAGTAAATGCTCTTAACTATTGAGCAATGTCTCCAGCCTCTCAAATAGTATGTTAATAGGTGGTGTGTGTATTGGGGGTGGGAGGCAGAACAATAAGCAAGAGTAATTCTTGGGGCGGGAGAGATGGCTCAGTGATTAAGAGCATTGACTGCTCTTGCAGAGGACCCAGCTTCTAGTCCCAGCATCCACATGGAGGCTAAGAACCATCTTTGACTCCAGTTCCAGGGGAATCCAATGCCCTCTTCTGACCTCTGAGGCATTGCACGACATGAGTGCACAAACCTGCATGCAGGCAGTACACTCATACAAACAAAAATAATAAGTAAATTAAAAAAAGAAGATCCTGTTGTTTTTTAAAAAAGAGTAATTCTTGCTAGACACTAAAAATTGAAAGGACAAAAAAGGGAAATGGTATGTAAGTAAGGAAAAAAGAAGCAGGGGGGCTGGAGAGACGGCTCAGAGGTTAACAGCACTGGTTGCTCTTGCAGAGGCTCCAGGTTCAATTTCCAGCACCCACATGTAGCTAACGATCATCTGTAATTCCTGTTCCAGGGGATCAGACACTCTCTTATGCCCTTCATTGATATTGCTGATATTGCACACATGGGGTGCAGTTACATATATGTGGGCAAAACATACATACAAAATTGAAAAAAATAATTAAAAAAATGAAGTGAAGAATAATTAGATAACTTAGTTTAGGTACAAATATAAAATATGATGAACTCAGTTAAATCAAATTAGGAAAGGAATGGTCACTTAAGAAACAATAAGATCCCAGCTGGGTGTGGTGGCGCACGCCTTTAATCCTAGCACTTGGAAGGCAGAGGCAGGTGGATCTTTGTGAGTTCAAGGCCAGCCTGGTCTACAGAGTGAGTTCCAGGACAGCCGGGGCTACAGGGAGACCCTGTTTCGAAAAGACACACACACACAAAAATAAACAATAAGATCCCAATACTCAGGAGGTGGGGGCAGGTGGATCTCTGGGAGTTCAAGGTCAGCCTGGTCCACATAGAGAGTTCCAGGAACATCGAGGGCTGCAGTGAGACCATGTCTCAAAAAGAATGAAGAAAGAAAGAAAGAAAGAAAGAAAGAAAGAAAGAAAGAAAGAAAGGAAGGAAGGAAGGAAGGAAGGAAGGAAGGAGAAGGAAGGAAGGAAGGAAGGAAGGAAGAAAAAGAAAGAAAGAAAGAAGGAAGGAAGGAAGGAAGAAAAAGAAAGAAAGAAAGAAAGAGAAAGAAAGAAAGAGAGGGAGAGAGAAAGAAAGAAAGAAAAGAAAGAAAGGGAGAGAAAGAAAGAAAGAGAGAGAAAGAAAGAAAAGAAAAAAGCAATAAGAAAACAGGTACAGGTCAAGGATGGGCTATACTTCTGGAATCCTAGCACTTGGGTGGCTTCAGAATGAGGATCATAAACTTGAGGCCAGCTCAGGCTACATGGCTGACCTAGTATTTATTTACTATAAACTTGAGGCCAGCTCAGGCTACATGGCTGACCTAGTATTTATTTACTATAAACTTGAGGCCAGCTCAGGCAACATGGCTGACCTAGTATTTATTTACTATAAACTTGAGGCCAGCTCAGGCAACATGGCTGACCTAGTATTTATTTACTATAAACTTGAGGCCAGCTCAGGCTACATAGCTGACCTAGTATTTATTTACTATAAACTTGAGGCCAGCTCAGACTACATGGCTGACCTTGTATTTATTTATGATAAACTTGAGGCCAGCTTAGACTACATGGCTGACCTTGTATTTATTTACTATAAACTTGAGGCCAGCTTAGACTACATGGCTGACCTTGTATTTATTTACAATAAACTTGAGGCCAGCTTAGGCTACATGGCTGACCTTGTATTTATTTACTATAAACTTGAGGCCAGCTCAGACTACATGGCTGACCTTGTATTTATTTACTATAAACTTGAGGCCAGCTTAGACTACATGGCTGACCTTGTATTTATTTACTATAAACTTGAGGCCAGCTTAGACTACATGGCTGACCTTGTATTTATTTACAATAAACTTGAGGCCAGCTTAGGCTACATGGCTGACCTTGTATTTATTTACAATAAACTTGAGGCCAGCTTAGGCTACATGGCTGACCTTGTATTTATTTACTATAAACTTGAGGCCAGCTTAGGCTACATGGCTGACCTTGTATTTATTTACTATAAACTTGAGGCCAGCTTAGGCTATTTATTTACTATAAACTTGAGGCCAGCTTAGGCTACATAGCTGACCTTGTATTTATTTACTTATTATTTAATTTTGTTTTGAGACAGGGTCTCCCTGTAGCCCCAGCTGGCCTAGAACTTGCTATGTAGACCAGGCTGACCTGGATCTCATAGAGATCCACCTGTCTCTGCCTCTCAAGTCCTGGGATTAAAGGCGTGAACCACCACCATGCCCAGCCCTTTTTTCTTTTCTGACCCTATCTTAAAAAGAAAACAAACAAACAACAACAACAAAAACAAGGGGGGGGGGCTGGAGAGATGGCTCAGCAGTTAAGAGCACTGACTGCTATTTCAGAGGACCTGGGTTCAATTCCCAGCACCCACATGACATTAACAACTGTCCATAACTCACTCAGTTTGGGGGATCTGATTCCCACTTCCGACTTCTGCTATCGTTGTATGACTTGGGTACAGTCACATACACACATGCAGGCAATACCCTCATACACATAAAATAAAAACAATAGATAAAAAAATTAAAAAAAGAGAAGGATCAGAGTCCACGAGTGGAGGGAAACTAAAAAGGTAGAATGATATTCTGAAGAAGCAGTTGCCAGATGACAGGAGTGACCTACTGGACTCAAACAATGATGATAAATGAGCATAAAGACTGTTGTAGTAGAATGTGTACTAGGCCCAGGGGAAATCCCATGGACAAATGAATTTCTGAATGCCTAGAGAATGCAGATTGGTAGCTTTCCTAGTGTGGCTATTAAAGGAAATGTGACGTTATTACATAACCCTATGCTTCTGTGCTCTGCTTGTTCCTACATTTATTCACTCCACAAATATTTATTGGCTGTTGGTTACAAGCTGGAGCTAGGCTAGATGCACCGGTACAATGATGCTAAACAGTCTGCCCTTTGGGACAAAACTATAGGAAGTTAAATATTAACAAATTTAATTGTAAGAAAATAAAAAGGAGAGGAAACAGCATGAAAAAATAAAAGATGGATACACGTGGCTGCACAAACATTTAAAGTGCTTATAAAATGTAAAAAATAGTAGAAGGTAAGAAAGGAGACAAGAGACGGAGGGAATTACAGTAAATCTGACAGATGCAGTAATGAAATTCTGAATATGTTAGCCTTTAGACAAAGAAAAAGCCTAACACCAACCACTAGAGAACAAAAGGACACTGACAGCATAGAAATAAAACAATCAACTTTAAAAAGCTCTTTCTGTAGCAATTAGGTAAATTCACATAGAAAGTGATAACAGCCTAATATCTCACATTTAATACATTTAAAGGTATAAGAAAAGTCATAATATTATGAATGAAACCATGGAAAAACACCCAGGCATTGCTACTGTTAATATAATAGATACAATATAGTAATCTAAAAAGGGACTTAGTATTACCCATTAAGAACATAATAATGTAAATTTCCTTTTGCAACTAAGAATAAGTCAAATTTCAGTCTTAATGGTAGATACCATCTGGAGTGCTTTCTTTGTACCAGGTACTTTTTGCTTTTGGGTTTTCAGTGTTGGTCATGAGGACTGAACCCAGGATCTTGCACCTGCCAGGCCAGTGTGCTACCACTGAACTATCTCCCCAGCCCTCTTTTAATATTTTTGAGCTAGCGCCTCATTAAATTGCCAAGGCTGGGATTGAACTTGCTTTGTACCTGAGGCAGACCTTGAACTTGTGATCTTCCTGCCTCAGACTCCTAAGTAGCTGAGATGATAGGCCTATACCATCAGGCCCATGTTACATTCTCAATATATATGAACATATACAATATAAACTGACTTAATCTTCACAGCAAGCCTGTGAAGTAGGAACTTTCATTATCCTCATTTTTCTACATGACAATACTGAGGTGCACAACATTTGAACAAATCATTTACAGTCAATGACAGAGCTAGAGTGTGAAGCCAGGTAGTGTGGCTCTAGTGTCTGGATTCATTGTTATACTGAGTTGCTTCAGTGAAAGAAAAAAAGACAACTCTATGCATAAAAATGGTGGTACCGGGCAGGGTGTGGTGGTACATGCCTTTAATCCTAGCACTTGGTAGACAGAGGCAGGTGAGGGTCTATGTTCCAGGCCTACTGGGGCTACAGGGAAACCCTGACTCAAAAAGACAAAAAAAA